>JAVSCE010003684.1:0-96351 GCA_032199065.1 Smutsia gigantea | reverse complement strand
ATGCATTTGGGGGAACCTATATTCAGCAAACAATGAAGTATAAAATTCACTAGGTTATTTTTAGTTGACCCATCTGGTTTTATTTTTCTGAAGGCATGGTTGTCCTGGGCGGAAGTGCACATAACAGAGGACTATCTAAATTTGTACTTGCTGTTTGCATAATTCCAGAAATATAAGAAATAGTACTTCTAGACAGTGAAAGTTAAACATACTTATGATACTAGTTTGTACTTCATGGGGCAGTTGGGGCACTTGTACACACTATACTTCCTTCATTTGTACTGCCAAACAACCTCCAGTGATGGCAGGTGCAAGGGAGATGAGCTCCACATAGCAGAGTAGTGTAAGACAGTCAGAAAGGAATTTGCAATGATTGGGCAGCTTACTGAACAGGCAGACTCCACACAGTAATGCCTGCCTTTCTCTTCATAGGCCTATATTTAAGGAAAGCTTGAAGAGAATGAAAAATATCCTTACCAATATTCATGGCTAGCCTGAACCAAACATCTGTCTGTGCAGCCTAGAGCAAAAGTGAAAATAGAAACTCACAAATTGTTAGTGTAAATATTAACAATTTGTAAATCAAACTTGAAAACTGTTAAATAAACGGAGCTTTCTATCTTCTTAACTTTGACACATCTACATTTATATACTCTGGAAAACCAAGTTTGAATTTAGAACTATTAGTCTACTGGGAGTTCAGTGCCAGATCCTGGCCTCCCAGAAAATGGCAATCTTGAGCTCCTACCCACATTATGTTCTACCTTCCATCTTCTACCTTTTCTTAGTCTTCACTAACAACCTCCTTTTTCCCCACCATGAATAGCTTCAGAAATGATGCACTGGGTAGTCCAGGCCTCAAGTACAAACCTCATCTGCACTCTCTGCAAATGGCTACAGGAAACCCTTGGATTTAAGGGGGTGCACACCAGGAGATGGTCCACTTTTTCAGGTTCAGATGCAGGACTGAGGCCTGTGCATATGTACATTCCATGGGTCTGGACATGCATCCATCATTATGGTGTCACACATTGTACTTCCACTGCCCTAAAGATTCTGTGCCCTGCCTTTCCATCCCTCCCCCCACCAGTCTCTGGTAACTACTAATCTCTCTCCAAGAAGTTTTTTTTTCCTTTATACTCTCTCCAATATATTTTACCTTGTTCCAAAATGTCATATAGCTTGGGATCATACACCATGTAGCATTTTCATACTATCTTTTTTCATTAATATTCATTTAAGTTTCCTCCATGTCTTTTCATGGCTTGTTAGCTAATTTCTTTTAAGCACTGAATAATATTCCATTTTCTGAATATGCCACAGTTGATTTATCCATTTACCTACTGAAAGTCATTATGACTGCTCCCAACTCCTGGCAGTTTGAATAAAGCTACTGTAAATATCATATGCAGGTTTTTGCATGGACATGTTTTCAACTCCTTTGGGTAAATACCAAGGAGTGTGATTGTTGCATTGAATGGTAAATATATGTTTAGTTTTGTAATAAACTACTGAATTGTCTTCCAAGGTGGCTGTACTATTTTGCATTCCCACCAGCAATGAATGAAAGTTCCTGCTATTCCAAATCCTTGCCAGCATTTGTGTTGTCAGTGTTCCAGATTTTGGTCATTCTAATAGATGTGTAGTGTTTTAATTTAAACTTTCCTGATGGCATATGTGGAGCATCTTTTCATATGCTTGTTTGTTATCTGCATATCTTCTTTGGTGAGGTTCTCTTAAGATATTTGGCTCATTTTTGTAATAGGTTGTTTGTTTTCTTACTGTTCAGTTTTAAGATTTCTTTGTATATTTTGGATAACAGCCCTCTATCAGATATGTCTTTTGCAATTATTTTCTTCCTCTCCCTAACTATCATCTCATTATTTTGATAATGTCTTTCACACAGCAGAAGTTTTCATTTTAATAAAGTCCATCTTACCAATTATTTCATGGTTGTGCCTTTGGTGATGTATCAAAAAGCCATTGCCATACCCAAGATCATCTAGGTTTTCTCCTGTGTTATCTTCTAGGAGTTGGTAGAATAAGCTCCTTAGAAGTGATTTGCTTATTTATTTATTTAGTATTGTAATGAAAGTGCCTGGCATTAAGCTTTTGATTGCCAAGGCATCCACTTCAAAAATTGCTATCTCAAGCAAATACATTGCTAGCCACAAGACTAGACAAAGAGCCGGTGCTCCCGAATGCAGTCCCCCCACCTCCCACCCAAGTTCCCTTTGTTTTAAAGATCACTGTGATATTTGGCAGCTTGTTTTCCCTTTCCATTCCTTAATTCCCACATTTATGTTTTAAAATTATGGATGAAGAGTGAAAATGCAAAACCCTGGGGCCCCCACCCTCAACTCTAATAAAAGCAGAATCTAAGGCCCCCTCTTTCTCTCTCTTTCTAACGCCTCCACACCCCTAACCTCCACACACCTGCACAGCCTTGCTCTGTGGTCCCAGGCATGCCATGTACTTCCAGGAATTATGAGTAATAAACCTCGTTGTTGTTGTTTCAGAGTTTCCTGATGGTTATTGCTGAGAGTGTCTTGTAATCATAATAAAAAGCATGAGGGCCAGTCCAGCCACACATTGGTTCCTAAAGGGGAAGTACCAGTGAGGCTGCAGGCCCACGTTAATGCCGCAGGCATTTGAGCTGATGGTAACAAGATTTAAAGACTGAGACTAGCACAACACAGAATTTTATTTGTTTTGCATTTTGCATTTTACATGTACGTCCATGGTCCATTTTGAGTTAAATTTTGTGAAGGGTGTATAAGGTTTTTGTCTAGATTTATTATGTTACATGTGGATGTCAAGTTGTTCTAGCACCATTTATTAAAAGAACTATCTTTACTCCATTGCATTGTCTTTGCTCCTTTACCAAAGATGTATTGACTATTTTTACATGGTCTATATCTAGGCTTTCTAACCAGTTCCTTGATCTGTCTATTCTTTGACCAATGCCACACTCTTTTGATTATTGTAGCTTTTATAGCAAGTCTTGAAATCAAGTAGTGTCAGTCCTCCAACTTTGTTCTTCTCCTTCAATACTGTGTTGGCTATTCTGTATCTTTTGCCTCTCCATATAGACTATAGAATCCATTTGTTAGTACCCACAAAATAACTTGCTGGGATTTTGTTTGAAATCACACTGAAGCTGTAGATTATGTTAGGAAGAACAGACATCTTGACAATGCTGTGTCTTTCTCTCCATGAACATGGGATATCTCCCTATTTATTTAGTTCTTTAGTTTTTATTTATTTATTTATTTGAGTACATGAAAAAACTGTACCAAATACTTAAAATGCATAATTTTAACTTTTTCTCATGAAAGATATACCTTACTTGAATTCAACATTTTCCTGTGTTTTGCTGCACCTGACATTCCAATAAATATTCCATCCCTTTAATTCCACCTCATCTCTAGTACTGTTTAGAAGTATACTGCATAGTAGAAGATGGTGTGGATGATTCTTTGGAATTTATGCATCCTCATTTAATACCCCACTCATGTCAGCTGTGTAACCTTGTAGAAGTTACATAACCTTTCAAAGCCTCATTTCCACACTTACAGAATGATAGTAATAGTTAATAGTAGGAATTCTTATTTGTATTGATAGCAAAAATTTTACATACTAATTATATAGGATTGTTATAATAAATAATGAGATAATAAATATGAGGACATGTTCTACATATTATAACCATCCAGCAAATTGTTTTTCCTCTTTTTCATCATTAATATTGTTCTCACTGTTTTTACTATAATCATTTAGGGGAAGTTTTACTTAAAGAAGGAAGTTTGTGGTAGCTCTAAGTTTGATAATAGATTTCTCTAGATTTTACATTATGATAGCTATGATTCTAGTAATTATAAAAAGTATTAGATCAGTTAGAATTTGTTTTTATCATTTAATAAAAGCTCTTATTTGGGTATTTAATTGTGAATATCTTATGAACCAATTGCTTAAATTTAAGATGAGAACTATAAGACAACCTTATAATAAAGGCCTTTTTTTTTCCTAAATAATCTCTGGTAGAAGAGGGTGTATTTTTATGTATTATGAGATGGTTCATGCTAGACTTCTAATTTTCATAATGCTTATCAACAAATATCTTTCTTACTGACAGTAGCACAATAATATGCAGGAGTAAGATATGATAATCTTTAATAAAGCATTGAAAATAGATAAGAATGTTGAAAATAAATGCAGGGTATTATAAGTATCTATTTGAGCAACAATCATAGATGTTTTTGCTGCCAAAAAAGACCTTATCTATAATCTATTTTAAATTTTCTTATTTTACAAATAAATTTTGAAACTAAAACCCAGATCATATCTGGACCATATACCATCATTTAACAAAGATTTTATATTCTTGAACATTTAATAAAAACTACTTTTAACATTGTTGATCATTTATTTCTAATTGTGTTTCTGCATAATGTAAAAGAGAGAAATTAATACACTTAAACTAAAAGATCCATGATAGCAGGAGTAACTTTTAAACTACACAGCCTCCATCTAATAGCCCAGTACATTTAAAACTTGTTCCCCATTAATATGAGAAATAAAAGTGTAATAGAAATGACTAATTTTAAATAAATACTCTTGTATTTTAATCTTAACTCTATTATTTATTAGTTCTTACTGTTTTATAAACAGATACTCTTGGCTTCAGTTGTGTACCTGAAGTAGAGCAATTTTAGAATTTGGTGAATAACAAGGATCATAAAATATAGTCCAACCCAGTGATATACTGGTAAATATTTAAAATGGTATGGATATGGATGAAGAGGAGTGGCTCTACTGTTTGCCAATTTCTATTGTATAAAGACACCCAAGATGGCCCATTCTTAGCTAACAATATGCTGCCAACTAGCTGATAAAATTCTTGAAAATGTAACAACCAGCTGTAGTGATCCAATATGAGTAGTTTCCTCTGTACTACACCATTGGCCCAACCCTTTCCTAGTGTAAGTGATTTCATCTGCAATGTCAAAATGTGCATTCTAATAAGATGTTTCTCATTCATGGGTTGTCCTATGTTACGAGTTATAAAATATTTTCTAATGTGTAAACTATTGTGCAAATCTTTGTTGCCAATAACTTTTTGTTAATAATTATATAAATTATATGGTTCCATACATTAGCAAGTTCCAAAATCAATTTTGAAAACAATATATGAATTAATTTATTCTATGAATTTTAAACATCACAATTCAATCTAAAAATGTAAGGAGAAAAGAAAATAAGCTAGTACAGAAATGGTTGTCATTTTTTTAATAGCTTGTGATAAATTTTGTGGGACCTTTAAATAGAGTTGCAAAAATGAATGTCTTTTTTATAACGGGGGAAAAGTAAGTTCAAATACATTCTTAAATATAGCAAGTGACTTGAAATATTTACATTATAGATAAACATACACAATCAAATGTAGTGGGATAGAATTTAGAGTGGCATCTCATTTTAAAAGACATCTGATTCTGGATTTTTCAGATTGAAAGTGAAAGTGGTTTAGCTTCTCTGTTAGGATTAACAAATGTGGCATTGCTTTTCCATTAGGATTAGCTGTCAACCATCAGCTGTAATACTAGAAAAATCACAGTTCTACTCTGAACAAGCCCAGAAGATGATGCCAGGAAGTGACTACTATCAGGATCTATCCAGGGATGCAGAGTGAAAAAACTTTACAAGGAGGCAAAAACCTCTATTGGGTGTTTGGCATGAACAAGTTAGCATTACACTTCCAGTGAGATTATTCCGATCTAATTTAGTTCATTTAAAGAAACCCTCTAAGGTTTTCCATTTCTCATTATCTATATCTGGCTCCCCTGGAGATAGAAACATCTAAGGTGACATTGTTCTCTTTGCAAATACAAAAAGAATCTCCTATAGCAAAGAGGGCACTTCTGTTTTGGCTTCTGAGATTTGAAACTCAGTATCTGCTTAAAATATTCACCACATGACTCAGAAAGGAAATATCATTCTAGTATTAAATTATATATAAATATTTATATAAATGTGTAAACTCATATCAACTTATGTCCACATGTATATAAACACAAATATCAATGTACATATATTTATTAAGATATATTTTCCATGGCTAACTTTTATTCAGCAAACATTTACTGAATATTTAGAATTTTCAAAACACTGTGCTAGGAGCTGAAAGGAAAATAGGGGTAACTAAAACCTTCAGGAAAAGAAGTATTTTATTTTCTAGTAGAGAAGACTGGCACATACCTAGGAGCTGAGACTGATGTAGGACACAAGGACGTGGGAGAACAGGAGGAGCACAAAGCATAAAATGGCCAAACTAGAGCCCCCATGTATTTAACAACCTCACTCAACAGACTGTGGGTAAACAATACAACCTCAAAGTCTGGTGAGGATGAAGAAAGTTTATGTTGTTAAACTACAAAAATTCCCCTGAATAAATTCAAAGATCAAATTGGCTTTATTCAAAGATACATGAATCGGGCAGCTAAAGGAGCTCTGCCAAGCTATAGAAAAGGAAAAGCTTTCAAGGTAGAAAGGCAGCAGAAAAAGAAATCATTAGCAAAGAATGTGTTGTTTCAGGCAGGGTCACCTTCCTAAGGGGAATGGAAGGGGTCTACTGGGCAGATGATCGCACTAGTCTGACCAGGTAATTCCACGTTGGCTGGGTGAAGGTTACATTCCTGGGAGGATGAGTCTGCAGTCAAGTGAGGTGCAACTTTTGGTTTGCTGACTTGAGGCTTAGCACAAGTGACT
Source organism: Smutsia gigantea (assembly GCA_032199065.1). Taxonomy (NCBI): domain Eukaryota; kingdom Metazoa; phylum Chordata; class Mammalia; order Pholidota; family Manidae; genus Smutsia; species Smutsia gigantea. The sequence continues at coordinate 89,586 of JAVSCE010003684.1, read as the reverse complement.
TTAGAGCCTATTGTCTCTTTTTTAAACAATGTTTAAATCCTTTTTTAGGGAGACCCTTCCCTAGACATAGGTAGGTTGTAGTATCGCAGGTCATGTGGCTAGACAAGAAATAAAATTTTTTGAAGGGAAATTTTATAATATCTATCAGCTCTTAAAATATGCATTTGATATAACAAATTCACTTCTAGGAAGATCCCTACCCCAAAGGAAAAAGGAAAAAAAATGGCATGTTTTTCCTTCTGAGAATACTCAAAATGGCAGCTACAATATAATGAAATAAGAAACTACCTACCAGCTTTCTAAGAGGGAAAAATTGCTAAATGACATATGTTACAACCATGCGATAGAATTAGCTGGAAAAAAATAACAATGATTTTGTTTAAAAATGTACTTAATGATATGAAAAAAAATGTTTACAACCGATTATCTGTCTAGAGCAGTGCCTGGCATAGATAAGCAAGCTATACAAAAACATCTTGCTCTTCTAAGAATGCCTTAGATATAGATATATTTAGAAAGAATTTGTTTAAATTTGAACCAAAGTACAACTTAATAATTTTGCTTTTTCATTTTTGATGGATTTTAGCCATCACTTACATGCATTGGTTAATATATCAAACCTAATAATATATCACAGTGTGTATCTATTTTTGTAGTCATTGGATCCCACAGTGATTTGGGTTACATATGAGTTCATAACTACACATAAGAAACACTTACCAAGTCATAGCTGTTCTCCTGTACCTCTAGCATGACTGTGTTGGAGGGAAATTAGAGCACCCTCTGAATTCAGATCCGATTTCTACCGTGGTGAGTATATTGTTTAGAGCAAAGGTCTGCAGGAAGACAGTAGCCTTAGGTAAGCAGTATGTCACATCTCCTGTTTAGACTCTTAGGACTTTGAAATCCTGAATCAACTGTAAATGAAGTTGTGACTAACTTCTTTTATTTCTAAAACAAACAAAAATCTCTCTTGGAAGTGCTTCCTTTAATTTTGGACTTTTTTGTGCTCTCCAAAGTTTTTCTTTTCTCTTGGTTGTTTCTACAAGGACCTTCAGTCTTTGAATTGCTTCAGGGAAGCGAGACTATAAAACAGCAACACTTAGCAACATAATAGATAAGTGTATTAGTATTATTTGTTACCTCCTTATCTTGCAAAGATGATATTTGCAAGCAGAGTGTTTCCTTTTTTGTTTGTTGGTTCTTGCATCTGTAGCCCTAGGCCTCCCTTTATACAAATAGCACTTTGGCTTTTATACTATTGCAGATCAGGCTTTTCTCAAAAGGTCATAAATTCCTTACTGCTTGGCAAACAAATATGTTGATCTGGCCCAGGCATAAAACAGTGCCAAAAAGAAAATATCTGTGATGTTGATGAGTTAATTTGTCACTCTGTAATTATTTGGGTACTTTCCAAAGCCTATCCAAACGCAAGTTTAATTTAAAGACATAGGTGACCCAAGTTCCTTTAGCAGAAAAACCATAAAATGCAGATCCAACATAAATTAGTCAATGGAATTTACCTGCCTTTGTGTTTAGTGCCCTTTAATATTTTGAGTTTTATCCAGGTATTCTATGACTTTGACCACTGAAGTTGGGTATCTCTGATCTAGCATCAAGGCAAGGTATTTGCTATCACTATTGAAAATATTCTTCTGAAGCTTTTAAAAATGTTGCATTAAAAAAAAAATGACTTCAATAGCTCCTGGCCATGGCTAGGAGTTTTTCTTCCCTTTTATATATTTTTATCAACCCAACTATTTTCATTTTATATAAGATAGAAAGGATAAGATTCAAGGGTGAACCCATTTTGCGCCTGCTAGCAGGGGAATGTGAATAGGTCCAGGGAGAGCCAGGAGTTAGTTAGTAGGTTCCTTTCAGACCAATAGTACATGAACTATCTTCTTACATTTAATCTAATTCCCTTTGTACCAATTCCCCTCTAGATAGGTATCGCTAATGCATTTAACATAGGACAATAACTTTATCAAATAATTGCCTCTATTTAGAAGGTCCTTAGTGTACACAGTTTTTCCATTCTTCCCTTCAATAACTTCTGTATTTCCTGCCAGTCTTGTAGGTGACCACGCAGCACAGCTGAGAATTCACGGTTTGGAGACTTGTTCAGCCAAATTAATTAAGTGCCATTTTCCTTCTGGGAGGAAATTAGCTGTTTAGACAAATATATTAATTGAGTGTTTGTTTCTGCTTATTATAATCATATATAGAATCCCTTGACACAGTTAATACCTTGTTCTAAAACCCTCTTTTAAGTATTTCACTCAGATTTTTCAGTCAGCCTTTGAAGACACCTATAATTTTCTCATCTATGAAAAATAATTTATGGTATACTTTTCTTCCAAATTTACTATAGGTTACCAGCTTTATATTACTTCTTGGCTTTGAAGTAATTTTAGGAGACTGTTGATCTCGGGCTGATTGTGTATGCAGCCCCTCATGCAAAAAAGGACTTGGCTCGATTCCCTTAGTCCCTTGAAGTCTGGTGACCGACGTGCCTGTGATGAATCCCCATGGTCCCTCAGGGAAGGGCACATCACAGATACACAGATATTTCACTGTAAGAAATAGTGTGTACAAAAATGGATATGACATGACCCTTGCCCTCAATAGAGATAAACTACAAATAACCTGAAATAGGTGTAAAAGGAGCACTGAAAGGGGAAGAAGAATGTTTCGTAGATGTGGGGAAGTTGGGGTTCCTATGGCCAGGATCCTCACTGAACTTAAACCACCTGATGATGTAACTGGCCTGTTGCTATGCTACCTCTTCCACACCTTTAGGCAATAATCCATGATTGTGTTAATGTAAATAGTTCTGCCCAGTGCTCTGCCAGCGACAGGGTGGCGGGGCTGCAAGGCTGTAGGAGAGCGGAGCGGAGGCTGGAGTGGTGGCAGCGCCAAGGACAGAGGCCCAGAGGACGGCTGTGCAGACAGAGGGGCCCAGAGGCAGAGACCGGCTTGCTGCGTCCAAAGCAGCAGTGATAACACAGACTCGCTCTGAGTGAACGGGATTTTAGTGACTGACCTGCCACCTGGAAATTAAGTTGGGTATAACCTTTTCACCCCAAGAACCCTTTGCTGTAAATTTCTTTGGTCACAGTGAATCTATAGTGAACTTGCCTGAGCTGAAACTCATTTGCAAGACAATAGGAGTGCTACTAAATATTATAAACTTGGACAGATGTGTGAGAGGGAGACTGTGGTGACTGCATTTGAAATACAGTGAAGGACAAGAAATTTAATGGTATGTTTAAGAAATGGCCAAAGGCTGGGTTGGCTAAAATGCCTTCTCTGGGCACCTAACCTTACATAGTAACCAATCAAGGTGAAGAGTGTATTTGAACCTAGACCCCGAAAAACTTTTGAGTTTGAGTTTTAGCATGCAATGGAAGTCTTCGAAGGTATTCAAGCTGGAAAGAGATATGTTCAGAAACTGTGATTTGAGAGAAATAGAATTGACATTGTAATTTGTCTTCAGCAACATCAAGGGATAGTCTCCTAAATAATGGCCATATTTGCCTACCCATCATTCATTCATTATACCATTCAAACATTCAAAAAACATTTATTAGGGGCCTATTGCTATGTTAGTGATGTAGTATCAGTTACCCAACCTGAAAGATGCCATGTATTAGCCACTGTGGTATACAAAGATGAATCAGATATGATACTATCATTCATAGGCAAGACCACAGGATAAGAAAGTACATAAATAACTAAAGAGTGCATTTTGAGAGAGACAGAGGATCAGGGAAAGGTATATGAAAAGGTGGTCTAAGCACTGGACTCAAAAGTTACATTTTACAAGGTTTATTTTCCAGGTCTTCTTAACAAATAGACACATATAGAAAAATGGTTTCATTTTAGGGGTTCTAGTTTATGCAACTACTTCAAAGTACCTGCTGAAGAGTGACAACAGTGCCTATTATTCTTGTAGAAAAAAGTGCTAGTGAATTATCTTGAAGTATTCAGCTATATTTGAGTTGTTCAAATGCAGTTTTTGAGGGTCATAAAAGGAGGGCCTTACCAATGTGTTACCCAGTCATATAATGCCCCAGCAGACATTTCTTTATCATATTTTCCCATAAAAGTGGCTCAAGACAAGAAGAAATTGATGAAAGAAGGATGCCAAGAGTCACAATCAGGAAGCTGATACAGTGAATGAACCTTCAAAACTTTTTAAAGAGCTACTGTCTGTCTCATTAAGTTACAAAATTTTTTCTCCTTAATATTCTCATTTGGTTTGAAATTAGGGAGTAAAGGTCACTACTGTAACTGACTTTAGAGTTTCTTAGTCCATCCAGTCTTTTCTTTCTGGAGACTGGCTCCTTTCCCTGCTTCACAGTTCACTGAAGCCCTTTGGGGTCCTGAGTCCTGTCCATCATATTTTGGGTTGACTTTGTGAATCTCACATCTTTATAGTAGATGACAGGGATAAGTAGAATCTGGGAATAAAGGTCTCACACTGCACAGGCATGTGATACTTAAAAGCAGATTTGACCAAAAATAAAGACAGCTTTGGAAATGATAGATATGATAAATATGGCACATCCCGTAAACTTGCAAAGAAAATATTCATCGTTTTGGTTGCAGGACAAATAACACTGATGCCTATTTTAAGAATGTCAAAAAGATGGCAGTGTGAGAGGTGAGACACAGGCTTCCTCCTAAAACCGCATATAATATGAAAATATAATTAAAACAACTAATCCTGAAAGAGCAACAGGAAAGAAGACTGTGCCAGACTGCATACACCTAGAAAAGAGCAGACCTCACAGAACAGGGTAATGTACAAAAGCTGCGGCCCAGGGCAGGACCCATACCCTTCCCCCACCCCAGCTCACCGGCAGGAGGAAGAGAAATGGAGCAGGGAGGGAGTGGAGGCCTGGGACTGCTCAACACCTAACTCCGGAGATCTGCTCTAGGAGCACAATCCTACAATTCATGGTGCTTGCATGATACTCCTGTGATTATGGGGTTGGAAAGCTAAGACAGGCAGAATTCCTGGAGAGACTGAGATTCCAGCCGCTTGTGGAAAGAAGGGATCCATATCTGGCTGCTCTGGGACAAAAGAAAAGTGGGCAGTCTGAGAGACTTCTTAACAAGGAAGGCCTTAGCAAGATAGCTGCTAAAGGGGCAAGGATTGCACAGAGCTCACTGCTCAGGAGAGAGGACAGGTAGATAAAATTGTCCGGGTGCACTCTGCCCAGCAGGTTGGGAGCTTTGCCATATAGACTCTCATATTGAAGGAGGAAATATTCCTCCTTAGATGATCTTCAGGTGCTCCAGCTTCCTGGCTGGCTACACAGCTCCAAGGACCCCCTCCATGATACACAGACTACTGTGTCTTTCTCCCGGCCAGTCTCACCTGGCTCGCAAACCGGCAAACCCTACCCTGGCATTTGCCCAACCAGAGGGAAGATCTGCCTACATCAAATACAAATGCAAATCATAAAGGCTTATACCTGTGTGCTTGGCCCATTTGTTCAGGCATTGGAGACAGGCATAGCAGCCAGGAAGCAGGAAATAGCTCTTTCCTCCCCCCAGGCACAAATACCACTCCCCTGTGACCCCTAACATTGCTACACTGGCCGAGCAGCTCCAGAGAGTAGCGCTTCTGGGCACTACAGGGCGCCATATACAAATATGAAATGCCAAAGGAATATCGTTTAGAGTAAAATTATTAATACAACTCCTGAGAAAGATTTAAATGACATCAACCTCATGACTCTTCTTGAAAGGGAATTCAAAATAAAAATCATTAACATGCTCATGGAGGTACGGAAAGATATTCAAGAACTCAGGAATGAATTCCAGTCGGAGATCCAATTGCTGAGCACAACGGAGGGTATTAAAAGCAGAATCTAAAGCCTGCATTGGCAATAAGTACATACCTATCCATAATCACCCTAACTGTAAATGGACTTAATGTACCAATCAAAAGACATAGAGCCACTGAATGGATAAAAAATCAAGACCCATCTTTATGCTGCCTACAAGAGACTCACCTTAAACCCAAAGACGTACAAAGACTAAAAGTAAAGGAATAGAAAAAGATATTTTATGCAACTAATAGGGAGAAAAAAGCAGGAGTTACAATACTTGTATCAGACAAAATAGATTTCAAAACAAAGAAAGTCACAGAGACAAAGAAGGACATTACATAATGATAAAAGGGTCAATTCAACAAGAAGATATAACCATTATAAATATCTATGTGCCTAACACAGGAGCACCTACATATGTGAAACAAATACTAACAGAATTAAAAGGGGAAATAGAACGCAATACATTCATTCTAGGAGACTTCAACACTCCACTCACTCTGAAGGACAGATCAACCAGACAGAAAATAAGTAAGGAGACAGAGGCACTGAACAACACATTAGAACAGATGGAACTAACAGACATCTACAGAACTCTACACCCAAAAGTAGCAGAATACATATTCTCCTCAAGTGCACATGGAACATTTTCAAGAATAGATCATATACTAGACCACAAAGAGCCTTAGTAAATTCAGAAAGATTGAAATTGTACCAACCAGTTTCTCAAACCACAAAGGTATGAAACTAGAAATAAATTATGCAAAGAAAATAAAAAATCCCACAAACACATGGAGGCTTAACAACATGCTCCTAAATAACCACTATATCAATGACAAAATAAAAACAGAGATCAAGCATTATACGGAGACAAATGACAACAATAATTCAACACCACAAAATCTGTGGGATGCAGCAAAGGCCGTGCAAGAGGAAAGTATATTGCATTATAGGCCTACCTCAGTAAAGAAGAACAATCCCATATAAGCAGTCAAAACTCACAATTAATGAAACTAGAAAAAGAAGAACAAATGAGGCCCAAAGTTAGTAAAAGGAAGGACAATAAAGATTAGAGCATAAATAAATAAAATCGAGAAGAATAAAACAATAGAAAGAATCAATGAAACCAAGAGCTGGTTCCTTGAGAAAATAAACAAAATAGATAAACCCCTAACCGGACTTCTTAAGAGAAAAATAGAATCTACACACATAAATAGAATCAGAAATGAGAAAGGAAAAATCACTATGGAGACCACAGAAATACAAAGAATTATTTGATTATACTATGAAAAATTATATGCTAACAAACTGAATAACCTAGAAGAAATGGACCACTTTCTAGAAAAATACAACCTTCCAAGTCTGACCCAGAAAGAAACAGAAAAACTGAACAGACCAATAATCAGCAATAAAATTGAACTGGTAATCAAAAACCTACCTAAGAACAAATTCCTGGACCAGATGGCTTCACTGGTTCATTTTATCAAAATTTAGTGAAGACCTGATACCCATCCTCCTTAAAGTTTTCCAAAGAGTAGAAGAGGGAATACTTCCAAACTCATTCTATGAGGCCAGCATCACTCTAATACCAAAACCAGGCAGACACCACAAGAAAAAGAAAATTACAGACCAATATCCCTGATGAACATAGATGCAAAAATACTCCACAAAATATTAGCGAACTGTATTAAAAAATACATCAAAAAGATCATCCATCATGGTCAAGTAGGATTTATTCCAGGCATGCAAGGATGGTATAACACTCGAAAATCCATCAACATCTTCCATCACATCAACAAAAAGAAGGAAAAAAAAACCCACACGATCATCTCCATAGAGGCTGAAAAAGCATTTGACAAAATTCAACACCTATTCATGATAAAAACTCTCAACAAGATGGGTATAGAGGGCAAGTACCTCAACATAATAAAGGCCATATATGACAAACCCACAGCCAACATTATACTTAACAGCAAGAAGCTGAAAGCTTTTCCTTTAAGTTCTGGAACAAAACCAGGATGCCTCCTCTCCCCAGTTATATTCAACATAGTACTGGATATCCTAGCCATGGCAATCAGACAACACAAAGAAATAAAAGGCATCCAAATTGGCAAGGAAGAAGTTAAACTGTCCCTGTTGCAGACGACATGATAGTGTACATTAAAAACCCTAAAGAATCCACTGCAGAACTACCAGATCTAATATCTGAATTCAGCAAAATTACAGGATACAAAATTAATACACAGAAATCAGTGGCATTTCTATACACTAACAATGAACTATCAGAGCAAGAAATCAGGGAAACAATTCCATTCACAGTTGCATCAAAAAGAATAAAATACCTAGGAATAAAACCTAACCAAGGAAGTGAAAGACCTATACTCTGAAACTACAAGACACTCGAGATAAAGAAGATACCAGTAAATGGAAACATATCCCATGCTCATGGATAGGAAGAATTAATATTGTCAAAATGGCCATCCTGCCCAAAGCAATCTACAGATTCAATGTAATTCCTATCAAAATACCAACAGCATTCTTCAATGAACCAGAGCAAATCATTCTAAAATTCATATGGAAGCACAAAAGACCCTAAATAGCCAAAGCAATCCTGAGAAGGAAGAATAAAGCTGGGGGTATTACACTCCCCAACTTCAAGCTCTACTACAAATCCACAGTACTCAAGACAATTTGGTACTGGCACAAGAACAGACCCATAGACCAATGTAAGAGACTAGAGAGCCCTAATATAAACCCAACCATATATGGTCAATTAACATATGATAAAGGAGCCATGGACATACAATGGGGAAATGACAGCCTCTTCAACATCTGGTGCTGGCAAAACTGGACAGCTACATACAAGAGAATGAAACTGGATTATTGTTTAACCCCATATACAAAAGTAAACTCGAAATGGATCAAAGACCTGAATGTGAGTCATGAAATCATATAACTCTTAGAAGACAACATAGGCAAAAATCTCCTGAATATAACCATGAGCAACTTTTTCCTGAATGCATCTCCTCGAGCAAGGGAAACAAAAGCAAAAATGAACTCATGGAACTACATCAAACTAAAAAGCTTCTGTATCGCAATGGACACTATTAACTGAAAAGCATCTGACAGTATGAGAGAATATATTTGTAAATGACATATCCAACAAGGGGTTAACATCCAAAATACATAAAGAACTTACAAGCTTCAACACCCAAAAAGCAAATAACCCAATTAAAAAATCGGCAGAGGATATGAAGAGACAGTTCTCCAAAGAAGAAATTCAGATGGCCAGCAGACACATGAAAAGATGCTCCACATCACTAATCATCAGGGAAATGCAAATTAAAACCACAACGAGATATCACCTCACACCAGTAAGCATGGCCTGCATCCAAAAGACTAAGAACAACAAATGCTGGCGAGTATGTGGAGAAAGGGGAACCCTCCTACAGTGCTGGTGGGAATGTAAGCTAGTTCAACCATTGTTGAAAGCAATATGGAGGTTCCTCAAAAAACTAAAAATAGAAATACCATTTGACCCAGGAATCCCACTCCTTGGAATTTACCCAAAAAACACAACTTCTCAGATTCAAAAAGACATAAGCACCCCTATGTTTATTGCAGCACTTTTTACAATAGCGAAGATATGGAAGCAACCTAAGTGTCCATCAGTAGATGAATGGATAAAGAAGAGGTGGTACATATACACAATTTAATACTATTCAGCCATAAGAAAGAAACAAATCCTACCATTTGCAACAACATGAATGGAGCTGGACGATATATGCTCAGTGAAATAAGCCAGGCAGAGAAAGACAAGTGCCAAATGATTTCCCTCATTTGTGGAGTATAACAATGAAGCAAAACTGAAGGAACAAAATAGCAGCAGACTCAGAGACTACAAGAAGGAACTAGTGGTTACCAAAGGGGAGGGGTGTGGGAGGGCTGGTGGGGAGGGTGTGAGAAGGGGATTGTGGGGTGTTATGTTTAGTACACATGTTGGGGGCATAAAGGGGAAAACAGTGTAGCACAGAGAAGGCAAACAGTGAATCTGTGGCATCTTACTACACTAAAGGACAGTGACTGCATTGGGGTATGGGTGGGGACTTGATAATATGGGTAAATGTAGTAACCACATTTTTTTTCATGTGAAAGCTTCATAAGAGTGTATATCAGTAATACTTTAGTAAAAAAAAAAAGACCCCTCCCAAAAAAGAAAAGAAACATTTAGTAATACATAAAAAAAAGAATGTAGTACATAATTCCATATAGAGATATAGCACATAATTCCATGGTATGGATGGTGCTATCACAATTTATCATTCCCTCATCCATGGGCACTGAGGTTATTTCCAGTGGTTTTATTTCTCCCCATTAAAAACAATGCTGCCACAACATTTTGTGCAAATACCTTTATGAACAGGTTCTTACATTTCTAGAGTGCATTATTCCAGAGCTGAGACTGCTGGGTCAGGAGACATGTGTTGTTTTTAATTTCCAAAAACAGCTGTGAAAGTTCCCTTCCATGTGGTGATAGATGAGAACACTCTCTCCCACATCCTTACCAGCACCTGTGTTATTAGTCTTTTTAATGTTTGCCAGTCTAATGGATGGGAAATGGCATCTCAATGTTGCTCTAATTGGCATTTTCCTCTTTACTAGTAAGGTTGAGCAACTTTCCATATATTTATCGGCTCTTTGGATTTCTGCTTCTGTTGACTGGAATTCATATTCTTGGCCCATTTTTTTCTACTGGGTTTAACTTTGCATTATGAATTTGAGGGATATCACTGTAGGATATCAACGTGCCTTCTGTCCTGTGCTGCAAATATATTTTCCCAACTTCGTCATTTGTCTTTTGACTTACTATATACTTTTCCCACACAAGATGTTTTCATTTTATGTAGTCAATATGTTTATCTTTTTCTTAATGGCTTTTCAGTTTCTTGTTTTTTTTTTAAAAGTCTCCCCAGCACATTCTTAAGTTTTCTTCTAAATTTTCCATTGTTTTATTTTTTCTCAAACATGCAATCTTTCTGGAATTCATTTTTGTTAAATTAAGGTAGGCTGCAATGTATTTTGTCCTGCAAGGATAGTCAAACTTAGTTTCCAGTCAGTGCTCTTGGAGGCTAAGTGTAGGTTGCTACCAAAATCAGGGCTTGGTCAGGGAGATGGCCTAGAACCCCCACTTCCTGATCATTCTCTGACTCCATAATGACAGCTGCTTACTAAGGGAATGAAGGCAAAAAAAAAAAAAAGAATGTCATATTCTTAATGAGTTAATACATATCATCATCATTTTAAGTATATTTGGTTTCATGTACACGTTTTAGAGTTAAATGTTTCAAAACTACCAGTCTTGCTCTCCTTCCATATCTGCCTAAACCTTAACCTCCATCTCTTTTATAAGCCTATTTTTTTTTGTTTCATCCCTCTGACTTGTGTATTTTCTTACTGTTTCTCATTGATTTGTTTTATACTTAGCACTTATTTGAGGCTTTTAATCTTCAAAGCTACTGAGAACATTACCTAATTAATCCTCCTCATAGCCTTATAAGGAAAGTCATTAGAATTTCTACTTTTACGTGTGGAATAAAATAAGGCAGAGGTTAAATGACTTAGAAAAAAATCATAGAAAGTGAGCTGCACCCTGCACTGAGATTCCTGTGCTCAGTCACTTTGCTCCTGTGTTTTCCCTTTGGTGTCTTCATTAGGGTGCTTTCTGCTAAATGTATTTACTTTGATGTTGTACATTTTATTCATTCATATTTCAGTCTTTCACAAAGAACAGAGAATTTCTAAATAATAGGCTCTCTGTTAATAATGTATTTTTCCATTTGCTCAATACTTGCTTTTGACTTGTCCTATTTTTGTGTTTATTTGTATTTTTATACATCTTTTATAACCTCTTCCATATTCTTGTTAACCTATTTGCAATTGTACTTTAATACAAGACTTAATTAGCTAGTCCCTGATTATAATGAGAAAAGCAACAGCTTTAAAAATCATAAGTTTGGACTGACTACTGATTTTTCCATTTACTTTATATAAATTTGTCAAATTATGACATCAGATCTATGATATCTTTATATATTAGAAAACAGAACATATTTCCCCAGACTGCTGAAAGGATGAAATAGATAACACATATCAAGTGCCTAGCACAGCACCTGAGCATAGTTGTTTCTATTGTTCTTGCTTTTTATTTATCTCCATCACTTTAAAAAAATTAAGATATGTTTTACATATACTAAAATATCTGAAGTGTATAATTTTATGATTTTTGACAAATTTGTACACCCATGTCACCATTACCTGGCTCAAATTATAGGACTTTTCTATCTTCCTTGAACATTTCCTAATCACTATTTCCAGTCAACACCTACCCCGAGGTAACAAGTGTTCTGATTATCATCATACATTAGTCTGAGTCATTCCAGAACTTGAGATAAGTGAGATATTCATTGTGTATGTTTTTCCATCAATCTTTCACTAATCAGGTGTTTTAAGATCTATCAACGTTGTTGGATATTGTATCAGTGCTTCTAATTCTCCTACCGGCAGGCATTTAGGTTGTTTCTAATTTAGAGTTATTATGAGTAAGGCTTCTTTGTTCATTCTTGTGAAAGGCTTTTTGTGAACTATATTTTATTCTTGTGCAAATACCTAGGAACAGAATTGCTGAGTCCTAAGGTTTGACTTTGTTAAACCTGCCAGATAGTCTTACGTAGTGGTTGTACCTATTACACTGCCCCTAGACACAAAGTTTTGTCGTTCCACATTCTTACTAACACATGGTACTGACAGTATTTTAAATTTTTGTCATTCCAGTGGGTGTGTAGTAGTATCTCATTATGAATTGCTTTTGTATTTCTCTGATGACTAATGATGTTGAAAAACAACTGGTCCATTTCTTTTTCTAGAGTACTATTATCTCTTCACTTAACAACATTGTTTTTCCTTAGTAGATTTTTATTCAGATATGAGAAAGTAATAAACAGATTAGAATTTTTCACTTATTGTTATAATTTTAATTTAATAAAAGTTATTACAATGGAGATTGCTATTCTGTTAAAAGCAAGAAAAACTGTATGGCCAACCCTCCTATTTTAATTATCCGTATTCCCAACATGAAACTGGCAAGAAGCATCAATTATCCCCTCCTGATAGAACAAGCATTAAATTTTCTTTTGAAGACAGAAGAATCTTTGGATTTTCTAGGCTTTAATCAAAAGCTGTTGGGTTTTTTGTGTGTGAAAATGGAAAGTAATGCTGGAACAATTAACTGAATAGTGATTTTCTTTATAGGGGAGGTTGGAGGACAAGGAGTACTGAAAATGGGAAAGGTATTTTTATATTTATTAAAAGTAAACATGGATTCATAATTTGAGGAACAATGACAGAAAATGACATTCTAAATTTGTGTCTGCTTATTAGAATATGATACCTCTAAAGATGGTGTCAAAGAGGAAAGAAAAAAAAAAGATCAGGGACCACCAAACTGGAGTTCAAGTTGCTCCTGAGAAGAAATCATTGGCACTTCTGTTATATTTTCTCCCGCTTTCCATTACCTAACACATTTTTTTCCTCTGAACAGTAAATGCTCAAAATAAATAACTATTATTTTACTAGCTGTCACTACAAAATAAAGTGCACTTCAGATGTTTTTCTTGAACACAGTTACTTCAACCTTTCTTTTCTACTTGTCAGTTATCAAACATTCACTTTGGAAAGTACTGATATATAAGACTTTTAAAAATAGGATAAATGTATGTATGTTATAGAGGTGAGTTCTACACATGCTATAGCTGATTTCATGTAGGCTTTTTAGTCTGGTAACAGCACAGCGGAACTCGTGTAGGTTTCAGCTAGCTAACCACTGACCAAGTTAGCTATCAGAAATATTACTGATTTCTCAATTAGCAACCTAAAAGAATGGGAAAAAATAAATTGTCCACACGCCAGTTAGTCCTTTTATTGTATTACTTGAGAATCAGACATCATATAACTTACCTGCCTGTCTGAAGTAGATAAATGACAGATTGGATAGATAGACATAGAACAAAATGAAAAGAAAATCTCCCAGAAGGAACTGCTTTCCCATGGTAATTATATTTAATATCTCACAATTAATAATATGAAAAGATTCCATTCACTGATTCCTAACATTTCTTGAATACTCGTAATATTCTAAGCCACTGTGCTGAAAATTGAGTTAATGTCAGGAAACTAACCGGAGTTAATCCATACCCACATGCCCAGCTTTTTGTCCTGCCATCAGAGTAGCTGCTGTGTGTGTGTGTGTGTGTTTCATAACAATAAACAGGGAAGCAGATGCAACCCCAGGACTTTGAAAAATTGCAGCCATGGAAAGAAACAGTAAATTCTGTTGTTGGTTAAAGGTAGAAAGCTAGAAAATTTTTTAAAATAGCAAATTTTCTAAAATGTCACACTTCAAGTTCCCTAAAAACCAGAGTATGAGAAGGGGATTAATGTACAAGTAATTTTTTAAGGAAGTGCTCTCAGGAGATACCAGAAAGGGAGTAGGGGAAGTAAGACATAGCAGAAGCCAAGCCAGGGTGTGTTCCCAGATGATTCCAATTCCAGTTCCTAGGCTATCCCAGTGGGGGAGCCCTGAAGTATAAATTATACCTGTTTGCCTACTTTTGAGGCAATGGACCTGAACATTCATACTTCCTTACCAGTCAGTTGCTGGCTATAGTGCCTTGAGGGATGTAAATAAACTCTCAGCTACTTTCATTTTTCTGGAATCTCTTAAGTCTTCTGATCTGTTATGGCTCCAAGTAAGAGCACCAGAAAATAGAAAAGAGAAAAATTCAGTTGATGAGCTTGTTCCTGCCCCTGGCCATTTGCATAAATTTTACATGTTTCAGGCACTTATGTTGGTCAGAAAACAAACACAGAAACAAGAATGTATATGGGACAAGGCAAGTGTTCCAGTATCTCTCAGAAATAGATAGGCTAAGAGTGAGCAAATCTGGAAAAGTACATTCCCTGGTTTGGGCTTTTACAAGGTTAAAAAGGGGGGTGCTTTAGTCTAGGAGTTGAAGCTCTTGGTTTTCCCAAAGAAATAGTTATTGATCCTGTGAGTTTTGCAGAAAAAAAAAATCATAATGCTTTATAAAGCCACTAGAAGCAAAACATAAAAAAGCTGAGGATAGAAGTACAGGACCTATTAGAAGGACCCAAGGGGATCTAGACAACATAACATTGCTCAATATAACTCAAGTTTGAAGAGAAGCAGACTCAGCAGTTCAGCAGGTAAACAGGGGTGTTGGATAAATGCTGGGAGAATCTGCTAAAGTGAACTATTTGTTTCACCACACTATCTCAGAGAAGGGAGAAATAACTCCTGTTGTTCACTATTTATCTCTGTGCATCTTGGGAGGAAAAAATTATAATTATATTTATACAGTGATAATTATCCCAATAATAGGAACTTTGTGGAACTTAAGACAAAGAAAATTCTGCAGTGATGGAAGCTTCAGGGTTACAGAGATGTGATGAGTGTCAGAAGTAACCATTGTGAAGAGGTAGGTGCAGTGGAGGAATATATGAGCACCAAGTGAGAATCACCCAAGATTCTATCTCATCTATTAATATTAGAGACAGTAAAAGAGTAGGCTGGTTTCCTGCAAAATTAATGTCAATGGCTGTGTATACATAACCATTTAAAATAAAGCATTAAAAATGATTATGCAAGACCTAGAGATTAATTTACTAGTAAGGTAGTGAAGCTTGGATTCAGGGCCCTCATTTGTATTATCTCATTTGATGGTCCTCAGAAATGTGTTTACATAGTTATATATTTTTGTTGAATTTATAAAAATAAAATACTCAATTGGTTGAGAAAATGTCTCAATGATTAATCCTATTTCCCCTCCCCACCCTACCCCCTTTTGACTGGAAACATGGCAATGCTCATATGCATTTTAAGATCTGGCTAAGGGACAGTGGGACTGGAGACACATTTTGTTTGGGTTTATTAGCATATATTCATATGAATTTCAGCCATTTCCCTGCACAGTTATTACCAGTCCTTCTGGTATGAGAATGGCTTCCAAGAACACTCCTACCGTAATGACACCCTCAATCCTGGAAGTATGTGATTTAATGGAGGAGAAACAAGATTTAAAATGTTCAGGGCCAGAAGATAGTCTGTGAAAATTTTTCTAATTACTAAACTTGTAAAATTGTAAGTGAATAATTTGGTTCACATCTACTTCATGTTAAAACTAAATAAAAATTAAATCAACCATGCTAAACAAATACCAATTAATATTTTCTTCTCTCTAAAAAAAATGGCAAGATTGTCATCACATCAAGAGGTGATAAAATAATACATATCCAAGAAATGTAAGGAAAATATTTTATAGAAGTATGTTAGGCTGTTAGCTAAAAAAATAACAGAAATGGAGTGGGTGACATTATATTTCTGGATTTTGTGATGTATGTGGCCTTTTGAGTATGATATGCCCTAATTTCTTTTCTTGACTCTAAATATATGTCCATGTTAATACCTAATTGTGTCTTTTTAAGTTTGAATCTGGCCCTAGCAGCACCTTTTTAGGAAGAAAATACCTTAATGAAATAACCCAACAAATAGGAACAGTACAAGAAAATTCAAATACTGCATTTCCAAAAAGGGAAAGCCTAGTTTGTAAAAAGGTCAGTTCACCCTGAATTTATGTATAAATTGATGTGATCTCAACTAAGATACTAAAATAATGTTTTAATTCAACAGAAGGTATTACATTTTATTTTAAGATTAAACCTATGAAATCATCCAGGTACATCATGATCATTATTTCTTCAGGCACCTAGACCCAGGGTCTCAGTGACCTCCTGCAGACTCTTACTCTTCGCCTTTTCACATACATAATTTCATATAGACTTAACTCTTGTTCTCATTATTTGCTTCCATATGTTCAAAGAAGATAGTCTTAATCTGTTTCAGCAAAAATCCTTCAGAACTGCTTCTGATTCCAGCAGAATAAACTCTTCAAAGACCATTATATCCTATCTCAGGAGAGACTCTGATTCACACCAATTTAATCCCCAGCCAATAGAGAAATCATGACCAGGGGTTTAAATATCCTAAGTGGCTGACTTGACTCATTACTCACCTTTGTGTTGAGAATGGATGTACTTTGGCTGACATCCCCAGTGATAAAGGGATGGTAATGTTCTGATTGGCTTACTTGGATCACCATTCATCTTTGGAGGAAATACGGTGCCTGTGAGTGAACTTCCAACATGGTGTTGGGGTGACAGGTTTCCCAGAGGCAAGAGTACCAGATAATGGACATGCATTATTTCATTGACGGTGAAATGCCATCAGTGATAAGAAACACTGTAGTTATGTAATGATAAAGAAGAAAAGATGCTGCTAGTGAAACTATTACTTTTCTTATCACTTACACTCTTCATTTTATTTTTATTGAATATCTTTAGATATAATAATGTTATGCTTTTGTTTACATTAAAAAGAAAATGTAAGTGAAAAGTATTGGCTAAAGTACCTGTAAAACATTTTCACATGCAGTGTCCAACCCTTCTGAACTGTTCAACTTGGAGTGTGTTTATGTGTGTGTGTGTGTGTGTGTGTTTCCACACATCAGCCTCTCTGCCAATGAGAGTTTTGGTGTTGCACCATTTCTTAAAAGAGTACTCCCCCTGTAAATCTAGATTTTCCTCCGAACTAGTCACACTCATTCTGCAAGTTTTGATGCAGTGTGCAGATAAAAGAAATGCTTCATAACTGCCACTTGAACAATGTTAAAATAGGACAAAATTTGAATCTTAGTATCCATAAACTTATGTCAGTTAAATAAATACCATGTCAGCAATTATTCTGTTATTTTGATGTATTTTGTTTCAGTGCATATTAAAAATATATTCATCTTTTATATAAAGAGATGGCCTTCTATTAATTTTATCTGCTAAATTTCTTGAGGTTTTCTCTTATTTCAAAGGCTTTTGGGAATCTAATTCTAGTAGTTGGATAGAGATTACTTAAGTGATAAATATTTTTGAGCTAACAATCTGTAAGAACATAAAATAATAAATTGACAGACTTTAACAGTGCATTTCCAAAAAGTATAGCTATAGTAGTAAATATAGATATATCCTTTTCAATATGAATTCTGAAAACTTGATTTATATTCTGATGTAGGCAGAATAATATTCCCCTAAACGTGTCCAATCCTAACCCCTGAGACCTGTGAACATGTTATGTACGGTACAAGGCAAAGGGGAGTTAAGGTTTCAGATGGAAGTAAGGTCGCTGATCAACTGAACTTGAGATGTGGAGATTAACCTTGACTATCTGAGTGTGCCCAATCTAATTACAAGGATCCTTTTAAGTGAAAGAGAGACACAGGGGAGTCAGTGTCAGAGTGATACAACATGAAGAAGACTCAACTAGCCATTTCTTGCTTGCTTTGAAATTGGAAATAGACCACTAGTTAAGGAATGCAGTAGCTTTTAGAAGATGGAAAAGGCAAGAAAACAGAGCCTCTGGACGGCATTCACGCCTACCTACAGCTTGACTTTATCCCAGAGTGGCCGATTCAGATTTCTGACACTCAGAACTGGAAGATAATACATTTATATTAGTGTAAGCCAATAATTCTGTGATCATTTGCTACAGCAGCAATGGAAAACTGATAATTTCTTAACTAACTCTTTCTATTTTCAGAAAGAATGGTGCTAGTAATTAATAGACATTTGTTGAGTTTCATAAAACCAAGATTTTTTTTACGATTTCATGTTTCTAGAGAATTATCTCAATGCAATAAGAACTCGGGAACAAGGCTTGATTCTTCTAGGAGTTTATAGGGAAAAAAGTGCCTATCTTGATCTTGTGCTAGCTAGCCACTCATTATTATGACTGAAAGGGAGGGGACACTCAGATCTTCTTGAGAGTGTCCTTGATTGGATAAATCACAGGTTGGTTAATCTGTCAGACTACCTTTCCAGAGAATCAAGGATCTTATTACCAAGAATCTGTTCAGCACGAACCATTGCCAGTAATCAACTACCAAGACACGTTCTGACAGTGTTAATTAATAATACGGATTTGTTTATTGGCCTGTAAAATTGTCAGAGTATGTGTTTCCCATTCCAAAGGCATCTTTTAAATGAACAAACACAAAAATAACCCATCACAAAGAGTGTCATCAAACGTTGTACAATTTGTGATAATTAGGCGGGATATCCACTATTCTTAAAAATAAATTTAGCTTGTATCCTCCAGCTTACACCAAAGGTAACATGGGGCTAGAAGTAAATAAATTTGACATTATTTTTCCAAAAAGTTTAATGCCTTGTCAAAGGTTCTGTAATATGCTAAGCAATGGAAATATTTAATTCAATACAAGAAAGCAATCTTCTAACGAGAAGTTATTATCTGCTTCTTCTCTCATTAGCAATTCTGTCTCATCACAGTGATATGTGCTCTCTTTCAGAACCAAAGGTAATGTAAGACCAGCCATCACTAGCCCATGCACTCTAATATGTTCAGATATAACATAAATCCCAGAAATGGGGCAAGATCTAGGGGCTGGGAGAGCGGGGCCAGGGAAAGAATTTGCAGATGTGTGTGCTTCCTTAGCAACTGTTTCCATGGCTATGCAAAACACAGCACTGCCGCTTACCTTTCTCCCCTGCCCTGTTTCCCCTCTCGTTAAGCGTGATTTTACTCAATGGCAAAGACTAATAAAGCAGAACCTTTTGATGAACTCTGAATTTCTGTGAATGCCTTTGGCATTTTCTCAGTAGCCAGTTACTATAACAATTGTAGAGCCATGGTGAGCACCCTTAGAGTGGCTATAAAAGGTAATTATTTCTTTTATTATTATTATTATAGTGGGTCAATTAATGGAAATACAGAGCTATAACTTTCACAGATTTACTATGGAATCTTGTGGAAGGTCACTTTGCTTTATCTTATCTAGAAATTCATTGGGTATATCGTAATCTATTATAGCACAGGTAATAAGAGTTGTCTACAAGGAAACTTTCATTAATAGGCTTTTAAATTGTTGGGGGAAAAAGGCAAGCTGTTGTGTGGTGAAATAATCTGTATAATCCTGCAATAAATAGGCACAATGTTATGTATGAATGCTGTAACTCAGATTTATATATATATATAATGTATATGTATATATGCAAACACACATATGCCAATTAAATGTATGTTTACACATTTTTTAATTGCTCTAGAAGTTAAATTGGGATCGTTGTATTTAATAGATACATTTAAGCTCTAAGCAGCAATACTATTTAGAAGTGTGACTTTATCACCCCTCCTAACACAGTCCCTTGCACATGCGTAACTAGATAGTATCAGTTTAATTACCAAAAGTTTCCTCTTGTATGATTTTAGGTTTGCTGCCTAAATTCTTCACTTTGTATAAGAAAGCTTTGCATTCCCTTTGATGTATTGTTACTGACAGTCCCAATGTCATGCCATAAAGAGGTGCTTAATTCCTAGGAATTATCTAAGCTTGAAGTTTTTCTTCAATCTCTTTCTGCTACCACTATGCTTTAACAATGCCAACATGTCATGTATTACATTTCTTCAAAACATTTTTTTCATGTTAGGTGAAAGCTATGTAAATCTATATCCTTTTCTAGGTTTTATTAGTGGTAAATAACAGCTTAATATTCCACCTCTTCATGAGCAATATGTAGGTAAATGTTACCAGAACTCTACTAGAATCATGATAATAGTAGAAGTCATAGTAATAATAATAGCTATAAATTATAGAGTCGTCATTCTCAAGCTCCCTACTAAGGACTGTACTGTTACACTCATCTGTGTGTTTCATATCTCCCTATGAAAGATTCACATTTATTCACTTCATCAATCTAAAAGGGAAGGGAAAAGAGGCCCAGAAAGTTTAAGAAATGTTTCAAAAGTCACCCAGTTTGAACATATAGGACTCACTTGAAACCCAAAGCTTCTGATTTCAGAGCTTTAAAATTTAATTTCCTCTCTGTTTTAACCCCAAGAATGATCTTAATTGAACATGCCCTTGGCAATTTGGTAATGGCGATTCGAAGACAGGCAGATCTTTAACACAAAACCATGCCATGTAATACATCAGATATTGTCCAGTAGATTCAGTTGGTACTCAAATTTTTAAAAACTTTTAACTTTTTGTTGTTAATTTTAAATGAACCAAAATATTTGTTTGGGGTCAGTGACACATGAAAATAGTCTCTATCAATCTAAAAATTAATTCACCAGAAAACACTGCATGCGATAGATAATCATCAAAATGTTAATGATCAATAGTGTTATTTGGTTGCTTGCAGATTCTGATTGCCTCACGTTTGCTCGGCTTTCTGATTTTAAAAAGAACTTGCCTTTCTATTTAATGAAGCAATATGTGGCAAACCATTTCATAACTCAGCTTCTCAGCTCTTTCCTCCTGCTGGAAGTATGTGAAAAATTTAGGGGCGTATGTGAAATATCGGACTTGATTCTCATTATCACCTGCTAATTACCTACTGTGAAGAATGTGTTGCGTGATAATGACACATTGTAAAACATTGATCAAAGCTTCTCCAAGCACACAGACATAACAGTGTGACTTCTTGCTTTCGGTGACTAGGTTGTAACTGAAGGGGAGAAATCTCAGGGCCAGCTAACTTCATAGCTACCGTTGTCTCTTAATACCAGAGTACATGTTTTATATATATATATACAGGAATTCTTTTTATCAATTATTGTTTGGAATCTACAAGAGGATGAAGGAAAAGAAAATCACCTTCAAATGGAATCACTAACAATGTGAAGTAATTACATAGCCATAGTCTAGGAAAATGCTATGTAGCTTAATTACGTCACTCAAAGATGATCAGACCCTCTTTGCCTGGTATTTATACTTGTTGCATGCTGCATATATTTATGTCTAAGTAATATATAGAGTAAAAAGCCACAAGTTTGTGCCCAAAACTGTGTTTTGCCAGAGCTCTCATCCATACCTGTGGGCATGTGACTCAAAAGATGACAGCAACTGTAGAAATTGCACTCTGCTTTTAAAATTAAAAAGGAGAAAATTCAATTAATTCAGATTAAAATATAAAGACTTATGATGATTTTCATTGCAATTCTAACAATAAGACCATACCTAAAACTGGACTAACAGAGTTTAGAATAATGAAAGGTTATAGTACTACATAGGGAAACAACAAAAAAGGTTTTATTGGTGTTTCTAAAGTTTATCACAAGTTTGTCATATTTTAGTCTTATGAATTGTTCAGGTACTAAAAATAGAGCTGTCTTAATAATAGCTGTTCAGGAGAACAAATAAACCAAAAGAGGGATTGCTAAAATTTCTAATTTTCCTCAACTTGGTAATTACTGAAATGTTGGAATAAGTAGCAGTCCCCAAGCTGGAATGAACACCATAATTACCCAGTGAAAAAAAAAGAAAAATCAAATTTTTCCTCCCTGCCAGTACAGGCTGGGGGTCACTGATACCGGTACACTGCTGCCATCACATGTATGGGCACGCTTATGGCAGGATTACTCGCACTAAAGCTGGGACGGTACAAAACGGAATCTGTAGGCCCTTAATTAAACTCTGGAGGGCAGAATGTTGATGCGGTCTAGACATTTGTATTTCTATTTTTTTTTAATTGCAATATTGGCTTTATTGTGGTTATCTGGAACCAAACCTGCAATATCTCTGAGGTATGCTGTACTTTTTTTTTGGTCATACAGCTTATTTGATTTTATAAATTTTGGTAAATATTCCATGTGCACCTGAAAAGAATATGCTGCAGTCGTTGGGTGTAATAGTCTATTTATGTCAATAGGTTTGATCATGTATTTCAAATCTTCTATATCCTTTACTTCTTTGTCTGCTTATTCTATCAGTTACTGAGAGAAGCATGTTAAAATCTGCATCTATGGAGTGGTTTTGTCTACTTTTTCTTTTAGTTCTGCCAATTTTTGTTTGATAAATAGTTTTATTTTTATTTTTTTATTTTGGAATCCTTAATCTACAATTACATGTGCAATATTATGGTTATTGAACTACTCTCTTCATCAGGTCCCCTCCACCAACCCCATTACAGTCACTGTCCATCAGCGTAGTGAGATGCTATAGAATCACTACTTGTCTTCTCTGAGTTGTACAGCCCTTCCTCGCCCCCCAAACATTACCTCTGCTAGTCATAATGCCCCTTTTCCCCCTTGTCCCTCCTTTTCCACCCATCCTCCTCAGTTCCTTTCCCTTTGGTAACTATTAGTACGTTCTTGAGTTCTGTGAGTCTGCTGCTGTTTTGTTCCTTCAGTTTTTTTCTTTGTTCTTATACTCCACAGATGGGTGAAATCATTTGATACTTCTCTTTGCTTTCTTCTTATGGCTGAATGATATTCCATTGTGTATATGTACCACCTCTTCTTTATCCATTCATCTACTGATGGAAACTTAGGTTGCTTCCATTTCTTGGCTATTGTAAATAGTGCTGCGATAAACATAATGGTGCATCTGTCTTTTTCAAACTGGGCTGCTTCATCTTAGGGTAAATTCCTAGGAGTGGGATTCCTGGGTCAAATGGTATTTCTACTTTGAGTTTTTTGAGGAACCTCCATACTGCTCTCCACAACGATTGAACTAATTTGCACTCCCACCAGCAGTGTAGGAGGGTTTCCTTTTCTCCACATCATGGCCAACATTTGTTGTTTGTGTTTTGGATGTTGGCCATCCTCATTGGTGTGAGGTGATATCTCATTGTGGTTTTAATCTGCATTTCTCTGATGATTAGTGATGTGGAGCATCTTTTCATGTGCCTGTTGGCCATCTGAGTTTCTTCTTTGGAGAAGTGTCTGTTCATGTCCACTGCCCATTTCTTAATTGGATTATTTACTTTTTGTTTGTTGAGGTGCGTGAGTTCTTTATATATTTTGGATGTCAACCCCTTATCAGATATGTCATTTATGAATATATTCTCCCATACTGTAGGATGTCTTTTTGTTCTACTGATGGTGTCCTTTGCTGTACAGAAGCTTTTCAGCTTGATATAGTCCCACTTGTTCATTTTTGCTTTTGTTTCCCTTGCCCGGGGAGATATGTTCATGAAGAAGTCGCTCATGTTTATGTCCAAGAGATTTTTGCCTATGTTTTTTTCTAAGAGTTTTATGGTTTCATGACTTACATTCAGTTCTTTGATCCATTTTGAGTTTACTTTTGTGTATGGGGTTAGACTGCAGTCCAGTTTTATTCTCTTACATGTAGCTGTCCAGTTTTTCCAACACCAGCTGCTGAAGAGGCTGTCATCTCCCCATTGTATATCCAAGGCTCCTTTATCATATATTAATTGACTATATATATGTTTGGGTTAATGTTTGGATTTTCTGTTCTGTTCCACTGGTCTGTGGGTCTGTTTTTGTGCCAGTACCAAATTGTCTTGATTACTGTGGCTTTGTAGTAGAGCTTGAAGTCAGGGAGCATAATTCCCCCTGTTGCATTCCTCCTTCTCAGGATTGCTTTGGCTATTTGGGGTCATTGTGATTCCATATGAATTTTAGAATTATTTGTTTTAGATCATTGAAGAAAGTTGTTGGTACTTTGGTAGGGATTGCATTGAATCTATAGATTGCTTTAGGTAGTATAGCCATTTTGACAATATTTATTCTTCTAGCCAAGAGCATGGGATGAATTTCCATTTGTTAGTGTCCTCTTTAATTTCTCTTAGGAGTGTCTTGTAGTTTTCAGGGTATAGGTCTTTCACTTCCTTCATTAGGTTTATTCCTAGGTATATTATTCTTTTGATGCAATTGTGAATGGAATTGTTTTCCTGATTTCTTTTTCTGTTAGCTCATTGTTAGTGTATAGGAAAGCAACAGATTTCTGTGTGTTAATTTTGTATCCTGCAACTTTGCTGAATTCCGATATTAGTTCTAATAGTTTTGGAGTGGAGTCTTTAGGGTTTTTTATGTACAATATAATGTCATCTGCAAATAGTGAGAATTTGACGTCTTCTTTACCAACTGGATGCCTTGTATTTCTTTGTTTTGTCTGATTGCCGTGGCTAGGACTTCCAGTACTATGTTGAATAACAGTGGAGAGAGTGGGCATCCCTGTCTTGTTCCCGATCTTAGATGAAAAGCTTTCAGCTTCTTGCTGTTAAGTATGGTGTTAGCTGTGGGTTTGTCATATATGCCTTTATGATGTTGAGATACTTGCCGTCTATACCCATTTTGTTGAGAGTTTTAATCATGAATGGGTGTTGAATTTTGTCAAATGCTTTTTCAGTATCTATGGAGATGATCATGTGGTTTTTGTTCTTCTTTCTGTTGATGTTGTGGATGATGTTAATGGATTTTCGAATGTTGTACCATCCTTGCATCCCTAAGATGAATCCCACTTGCTCATGGTGTATGATCCGCTTGATGTATTTTTCAATTTGATTTGCTAATATTTTGCTGAGTATTTTTGCATCTACGTTCATCAGGGATATTGGTCTGTAATTTTCTTTTTTGGTGAGGTCTTTGCCCGGTTTTGGTATTAAAGTGATGCTGGTGTCATAGAATGAGTTTGGAAGTATTCCCTCCTCTTCTATTTTTTGAAAAACTTTAAGGAGAATGGGTGTTATTCTCTATATGTCTGGTAGAATTCAGAGGTGAATCCATCTGGTCTGAGGGTTTTGTTCCTGAGTAATTTTTTGATTACCGAATCAATTTCATTGCTCGTAATTGGTCTGTTTAGTTTTTCTCTTTGTTGCTTGACCAGTCTTGGAAGGTTGTATTTTTCTAAGAAGTTGTCCGTTTCTTCTAGGTTTTTCAGCTTTTTAGCATATAGATTCTCATAATATTCTCTTATAATTCTTTGTATTTCTGTGGGGTCCGTCGTGATTTTTCCTTTCTCATTTCTGATTCTGTTTATGTGTGTAGATTCTCTTTTTCTCTTAATAAGTCTGGCTAGGAGTTTATCTATTTTGTTTATTTTTTCAAAGAACGAGCTCTTGGTTTCATTGATTTTTTTCGATTGTTTTATTTTTCTCAATTTTATTTATTTCTTCTCTGATCTTTATTATGTCCCTCCTTCTGGTGACTTTGTGTCTTATTTGTTCTTTTTCCAATTTCAATAATTGTGTCTTTAGACTATTCATTTTGGAATGTTCTTCCTTCTTTAAATAGGCCTGGATTGCAATATACTTTCCTCTTAAAACTGCCTTTGCTGTGTCCCCCAGAAGTTGTGGCTTTGTGTTGTTGTTGTCATTAGTCTCCATATATTCTTTGATCTCTGTTTTAATTTGGTCGTTGACCCATTGATTATGTAGGAGAATGTTGTTAAGTCTTCATGTATTTATGAGGCTTTTTGTTTTCTTTCTAAAATTTGTTTCTAG
The DNA here is from genome assembly GCA_032199065.1 of Smutsia gigantea. NCBI lineage: Eukaryota > Metazoa > Chordata > Mammalia > Pholidota > Manidae > Smutsia > Smutsia gigantea. The sequence goes on along the minus strand of JAVSCE010003684.1, from coordinate 63,349 downwards.
TTTTATACCTTCGTGATCTGAACAGTTGGTTGGTAAATTTCAATATTTTTGAATTTACTGAGGTTCCTTTTGTGGCCTAGTATGTGGTCTATTCTGGAAAATGTTCCATGTGCACTTGAGAAGAATGTGTATCCTGCTGCTTTTGGGTGTAGAGTTCTGTAGATGTCCGTTAGGTCCATCTGTTCTAGTGCGTTGTTCCGTGCCGCTGTGTCTTATTTTCTTTCTGGTTGATCTGTCCTTTGGAGTGAGTGGTGTGTTGAAGTCACCTAAAATGAATGCATTGCTTTCTATTTCCTCCTTTAATTCTGTTAGTATTTGTTTCACATATGCTGGCACTCCTGTGTTGGGTGCATGTATATTTATAATGGTTATATCTTCTTGTTGGACTGACCCCTTTATCATTATGTAATGTCCTTCTTTATCTCTTGCTACTTTCTTCGTTTTGAAGTCTGTTTTGTGTGATACAAGTACTGCAACGCCTACTTTTTTCTCCTTGTTGTTTGCATGAAATATCTTTTTCCATCCCTTCACTTTTAGTCTGTGTATATCTTTGGTTTTGAGGTGAGTCTCTTGTAAACAGCATATAGATGGGTCTTGCTTTTTTATCCATTCTGTTACTCTGTGGCTTTTGATTGGTGCATTCAGTCCATTTACATTTAGGGTGATTATTGATAGATATGTACTTATTGCCATTGCTGGCTTTAAATTCATGATTACCAAAGGTTCAAGGGTTGCTTCTTTACTATGTAACAATCTAACTTAACTTTCTTGTTAAGTTATTGTAAGCACAGTCTGATGTTTCTTTATTTCTCTCCCGTCTTATTCTTCCTCCTCCATTCTTTATATACTAGGTGTTTTATTCTTTGCCTTTAGTTAGTATTTGGATGGTCTGCTTTCTTTGCTACAATTTTATTTTCTCTGGTGACATCTTTTTAGCCTTAGGAGTGCTTCGCTCTAGAGCAGTCCATTTAAAATATCCCGTAGAGGTGGTTTATGAGAGGCAAACTCTTTCAGCTTTTGCTTGTCTGGAAATTGTTTAATCTCTCCCTCAAATTTAAATGATAATCATGCTGGATACAATATTCTTGGTTCGAGGCCCTTCTGTTTCATTACGTTAAATATATCATGCCATTCTCCTCTGGCCTGTAAGTTTCTGTTGAGGAGTCTGATGATAGTCTGATTGGTTTTCCTTTGTAGGTGATCTTTTTTCTCTCTCTCGCTGCCTTTAATACTCTGTCCTTATCTTTGATCTTTGCCATTTTAATTATTATGTGTCTTGGTGTTGTCTTCCTTGGGTCCCTTCTGTTGGGAAATCTGTGGGCTTCCGTGGACTGCGAGACAATTTCCTTTCTCAGCATGGGGAAGTTTTCAGCAATTATTTCTTCAAAGACACTTTCTATCCCTTTTTCTCTCTCTTCTTCCTCTGGTACTCCTATAATGCGAATATTGTTCCGTTTGGATTGGTCACACAGTTCTCTTAATATTCTTTCTTTCCTAGAGATCCTTTTATCTCTCTCTGCCTCAGCTGCTCTGTATTCCTGTTCTCTGATTTCTATTCCATTAACAGTCTCTTGCATCTCATCCATTCTGCTGCTAAGCTCGTCGATCGCTTGTCTGATTTCTGCATTTTTTCCTCACTTCCCTCACTTCCTCCCTCAGCTCTTGCATATTTCTCTGTAGATCCATCAGTATGGTTATGACTTTTATTCTGAATTCTTTTTCAGGAAGATTGTGCATCTTCACCCCATCGTTCTCTCTCTCTGGTGTTGTCTGGTTCTGAGTAAGCTATGTTTGTACCATATTCCTCTATCTTTTCATGGCAATAGAAGTGGTCGCTGATAGGTGCCACGTGTGTCAGCTGGGCTCTTTTAGTCTTTTAAATAGAAAGAAAAGAAATAAAAGAGAAAAAAAAGAAAGGAAGAAAAGAAAAGAAAGAAAATGCCCACCAGGAGTAGATTCTGTGGGGATGCTATAGGTGGCTCTGTTGCTCCACTGTTCCGCAGCCATGGCCGCACCACCCTGAAGGGCCCTTTGTAGCTCTGGCCAGGGCGAGAACAAATGGGAGGCTGTTGATCTCTGTAGGAAGTGTCAGTGTGGCTACTTTTTCCCAGTCACCAGCCAAGGGGTCTGAAATTCCCCAGGGCTCCCAGCTGGCTGGGCTGAGTGTGCTGGGGCAATCCTGCTACTCTGTTGGGTCCCTGTCTCTTTAATCTGGTAAAAAAAGAAAAAAAGTGTGTGCTTTTCTTTTCTTCCCGGGAGCTGGCTGCGAGGACCCGGGTGCTTCACCAGCTCAGATCCTGCACCCTCTGCCTCTCCAATCTCCTCTACCCCATGCGATGTGTGTCAGCACTCCCCGCGCAGATCACCGGGGCTGGTTATTTCGCGGGGTGTACTTCCACTCCCTCCCGGCTCTGAATCCTCTCCTCCCGCCAGTGCGCTGGGGTGGGGGAGTGTTCAGGTCACACCGGGTCGCGGCTCTGTATCTTACCCGCCTCGTGGGGTGTTGAGTCCTCTCGGGTGTAGCTGCAGGCTGGGTGCTGTCCTGTATCTTCTGGTCCCTCTTTTAGGAATAGTTGTATTTGTTGTTTTTTTCATAAATATATATGGTTTTGGCAGGAGATTTCCACCGCCCTGCTCATGCCACCATCTTCCTGGAAGTGACATTTGTATTTCTTAAACACTCCCAGGTGTGTATAGACCAGGGTTATGTGGAAAATCTATCAGTTGTTTTGTTTGTTTTTGCTTTTGCATTTCTAAGTTATCACAAGAAAGTTTTTTTTTTCTCATCCCATTCAGTACTAATGCAAGGAAACTATCTTTTCCTTGTACCTTTCCTTATTTCTCCCAGCTAGGAGTCTGTTTCCTTCAGTCCCTCTCTACCCCACAATCCCTACTCCACAATTACTCATAATAGTCTCATATATTAGGTACATCAACCTTCACACTAAAATAATCTGGATTAGTGATTATTGGTTGTTCTCACACTTTAACATGCATTGGTGTGGGAGGGCTTTTGAAATTCAGCCCGGTTGGCCACTCACCCAGAATTTCTGAATCAGTTGGTTTGAGATTTTGCCATGTTTTTGCATTTCTAACAAGCCCACAAGTGATGCTAATGTTACTGGTCCAAGGATCACACTTGGAAAACCACTCCTTTAGAATATTAGTGAAGAGGATCACAGCTTTGAATGATACTTTTGTTAACTGAATTTTAAGATTTCATTAGTCATTGCTTTAAGTTGAAAATGGTATGGATACTTAAAGCCTAGATCTACTTTTATCTCTACTTTCTAATAAAGTCGGACTTCATTCAGTCTCTTGTGCTGAGCACACGTTTCTTGACACAGGAGAAAGAGAACCAGCTGTCCCCCTTGCCTGCTCCCCTTCTCTTATACACTTCAAACTGTGGGTCAATCAATATTACCACAGGGAAATTTTGTTATTCTGACGATCAGGTTAAATTCCTCTGTTACAGAAAATTTTAGCTATCATAACATTGATCATGGCCACAGGCTACTTTGACTCTTTATTTGTTGCATATTTTCTTGAAAAACTGCAAACTACAAGAGTAAACTAGTAGTAAATGCCTTTTATACTCACCTTCATGTTCTTAGTACCTAAAGCATATTCCTGAAACATAATAATATTTCAGTCATTTATGTGTCAGGTATAGTGTCCACTGCCTGGGATACAAAATAATAAACAAGTAATTAAAACTGAGGCCCAGACCCCAGTGAGCTTCATTATGTTGTGAATGACCAACATGCGAAGAAGTTCTGCATGCACTAGGTGTTAGAGTTATAATCTTAATATTGAGTACGTTGCTGTCTATAATCTGGATAATTGCTCTGGATAAAAATGTGCTCTCCTTATGCATTATATATGATATAACCATTAAAATCACTAATTTAAAAAATATTCATATGACTATGATTCCAGTTGAACAATACAACTGTACTGTAAAGCTTATGCTTTTCTTCTTAGCTCACTAGTTATTTATTCCATTAGGGAAGGTATATATTAAGTAGCAGTGATTTACACAGTTAGTGACATGTAACCTTGCCCTTGAAATTTTATGCGTTATTCTTATTGACAGAAAACACAAATAAGTTATTCTTTCTTTTCAAGTGAATATGAAAAAATATCATGTATTCTGGCTACAAAACAAAGCATAAAAATTATAAATTCTGAAACTAATTGTTTTATTCATATTTATACATAAAACTGGAAAAGTAATGGAGGGTACCAAATACAGACATGACAAACCAATTCTGTTGTAATCCACCTGCTTCCTTTCAATTGTATAGCAACCGGATCTTCCCAAGGATCATCTTAGGATGATATATTTATTTTAAAATCATTCTAGATCCTGCTTTTATAGCTAAGATCAAAGTTTTATTCATCCTGCAGTATAAACACATATACACCCGAACACACACACACACACATTAGGAGAAAAATAATTCTTGTCTCTCAGGATTTTCATTTTTCAATGCAGCCACTGGAATTTATCTCCAAATCAGTTATGACAGTAAACTGTCTTTCTCCACGTGTCCAAACAAAAAATCAAGGAAGTTTACAAAAGACATAATTTACTGTCATTGGGCATAAAACTAATCTAGGAAGTTTATGTTGTTTTAAAATGAAACTCAGAAAAATGTAACATTTCATGGATTTATCTGATGTTAGAGCAGCAATTTTCCTTCAGAGAAATCTGGTGAGAGTACTGATTAATTGGCTTAATCTAGTGGACTGACTGTTCAGTGGCAGAACTATCCTAAAACTCATGTCTTTAAACTTGTAGCCCTCTGTAATTTTACTAACATGATAACACTTCTACAACTATTTATTTCATTCTACTGTCCAGATCCCTGAGATATTTGGAAAGTATTTATCTTCTATACTTAATGTAAAATAAAATGAGTAATTTTGACACAGATTGACAGTTTCTTAGAAGCAGTAAAAAATGCTATGTTGAACATTTTTTTCTAAAAGGCAGTTTACACTCTGTTTTATCTTCTCTAAGCCAGCAGGAAGCACAACGAAAATTTATTTGAGAACATTACTTCATCCTGTAAGATCAGATTTCAAAAGTTATGTACTACCCTTATTTTTGCAATCAGGCTGCAGTACCATTCACAATTTCCAGGACAGTTTTATGTAGAAATATTGAAATCACAAAAGAAAGCAATCAAATATCTATCTATATTTCTTTTTACCAAAAGTCGTATTCTCCATTGCCTCATTAATGCCCACATTAATAAGAAATATTGGAGGCTTTACATTCTTTTAGATTTTAAAAATTAGTTTACTTGTTTGGAACTAATACTTTTAGACTTTTCTGATTAGTTTCTTGCAACTTATGGAGATTGTATCTTGAAGCAAACAAGGTAACATGGTGTCTTAAACATTTCTCCATTCAGAAGTGGTATTTCAAAAACACGCTATCCTCTCCACTGACCTGAGAAACCTGTTTACAACACTGCACTCAAGAGCGAGAATGGATTAATAGGTAGATTTCTTTTTTCTTTTTGGAATGCAGTTTAACTCCTATTTGCCAGACATTGAATCAGTTTAAGATCATTGGCTACTTTAGATTTTCATTTTATGAGATAGTAGCTGAAAATTCATCTTAATTCATGATAAGTAATCTGATTTAAAGTATATTCATAATATTATGCAGGGCAAAGTGGGCCCATTAATTGCATTAAATCATTCTGGTACATGAATTTAGACATGCATTTTAATAATTTTGTAAGTGTTCTGATTTATCATTTTTTAAAAAAATGACACTTGTATAACTGGATTACTTATAAAAATAGAAGTCCAGGAGAAATACTAGCACATGTTAAAAGAATATAAAATGGTCTTATACATTAAATGTATAAAGTACAGATAGCCAATAGAATTGCTTTCATTACTAAGGCCTTGAGATAACCAAAGTTAATATTTTGTTTGGTGGATTGAGAATTTTATTTAATCATGTGTTTAATGAATAGGGATAGTATGCTTTATGTCGTTGATAACATGTTTTTTCCCTTAAAAGTTGATTGACCTAGAATACGTACCATCAAGATCCCTAATGTAAACCGTGGACTTAGGGTGATGATGACGTGTTCATGTACATTCATTTATTCTAACGAATGTACCACTTAGGATGTCGACAGTGGGGACTGCCTGTGTAGGGCCAGGAGTGGTGTACGGGTACTCTCTGCACTTGCCACTCAGCTCTGCTGTGAACCTAGAACTGCTTTCAAAAACAAAGTCTATTTAAATATATATGTGTGTGTTTGCACATGTACTGATATATATATATATATATTTAAAGAGAAAGAGATATCCTAGGTCCAATAAATGCACATTGCATAATTATTATGACAGTTAACAGCTATTTAGTTTATTTGAACAGATTTCTTTTGTTTGTGTCTATTTGTTCATTACTTCAACAAATGTATTATGCTTAAGATAAATTCCCAGACATAGAATTATTGAGTCAGAGAACTGCACATAAAAAGTTTTGATTCATAATGCTTCATTCCTTCTACAATGTTCATTTTTGTCTCAGTTTAAGACTTATGAGATCTCATGGTTATTGTTATTTTCACTGTTGTGACTATGAATTGAAACATTTTTATACAGTTCCTCAATTCATTTATTCATTCTTTCAACTACAATTTCCAGCTCTTATAGTATATCTGACTGGAGATATACTAGGTCCTCTGTATCTAGTCACAAACAAAAGGTACATAAATCCCTGCCTTCCTTTCAGGAATTTTTGTTATAAAAAAGGAGAAACAATTAACAAAAAGAATAAGCAAAGTATATCATATGCTAGTGATTGACAAATATGAAATAGAAAAAGATAGCATGGATGTATGGTTGTTGAAATATTACATAGGAGGATTGGAGAAGTCTCACAGAGAATATGACATTTAAACAGAGATTTAAGGGGTCTGGTGGCTTGATCTGTAACAATAATGACAGCAGTAGTGACGAGTGTTCACAATTTGGAGGCAGGTCAGTGAGATTTGCTGACAAGTGGATAATGCTATGAGGAATAAAAGAAAGGGAGGAACCGAGGATAAAGCCAGGAATCATTTGTCCACACACCTAGAAGGACAGTCACCATTATAATGAAGAAGAAAGTAGTGAGAACAAGTATGGGAAGAAAAAAATGAATTAGGCATATTACATTCTAATGCTGGTTGGACATCAAATGGAAATGTCATCAAGTCAGTTAAGTATGTGAGTCTTAATGTCAGTGGGAGGCGGTCCAGACTGAAGATACCTTGAAGCTCTTTAGTACACCAAGGACAGTTACACCAGGAGCCTGTATACAAACAAAGGGAATGAGCCCAGATAAAGGAGAAAAAGGGGCAAGGACTGAGTCTCAGGGTGCTCCCAACATTGAGAGGGGGGAGAGAGACTGAAGGTCACTGAGAAGGGTGACAGGGAAGAACAATGGAGACAGTGTTTTATGAGTGAGGGAATGAACACTGGATCCAATGCTGCCGGTAGAACAAGTGAAATGCAGTTTGGGAGCCGGCCACGAGCCTTAATGTTCACAGCAACACTGATGAGCAGTTTCACTGGAGCCACGAGAGAGCAAAGCCTGAATAGAATGGGTCAAAGCGATAAAGGCCGAGGAGGAACTAGAGAACTGCGGTGACCCTCCTGGAAGATTTTCTACAGAAGGAATCAGAATGGCGGAGCTGTATCTGGACCAGAGGATATGATGTTAAAAAAAAAAAAGCTTTTAAGATGAGAGCAACTGTAGTATGTTCGTATGATGACAGGCATAATCAGCTGGCAGTGTCAGAGGCAAGGACTGATGATGTAGGAGACAGTGGAGAATTAACGAAGCTGTTAACTATTGAACAAGAGAAAAGAGGTAAAAGGTCTTATGTAGAAACTGTATAGTTTTCCTTTTACTCGGTAATTTCTGTTATGTGTGTGTGAATAACAATAATAACAGAAAGAAACCTAGAAATGCCATTCAACAAAAGAATGAATGAATAGTTCATGGTGTATTCATACAATGGAATACACACAGAAATGAAAAATAGGCAATTTGATGCTACATTAATGGGCAAATGTCAGAATCACAAGTTTAAGGAAAACTGTAAGTCACTTAAACATATACAGACTGCAGTTTTATTTATAGCAATGTAAAAAAACAAAACTAAATCATAGATGGTTTATTGATACATATGTATGTGTTAAAACAGTAAAAATAGAAAAGGGGGGTATAATTCTCACAATATTCAGAATAATGATAGCCCACGGCAAGGAGGCAGATAGAACCAGGGAAGGGCGCATGAACAGCCTTGCCGTGTCTGATTGTTTTGTAGCTTTCTTGGTAGGACCATATTGATGTCCATTTTATTATTATTCAAACTGGACCTCTATGTTACCTGTGTAATCATCTCTGTTTTGTTTCTTACACTGTTTGATATAACTATATTTCTAGAACATGAAAGTCTTTTCTCCTTTTACATCATGAGTCTCTTGAGCTTTGTGATTCTGATATACTTTGACGTCTGGCAAGTTGGTCATAGTTTTTCTCTCCTTTAACCATAACTCAGAAAGTTCTCTTTCCCTTCATTTGGTTATCTCACGATTTTTTTTAATTTTATTTTCACATCTCTATTTTCTTTGAAAGTCTGAAGCAGACAACTAAAGTAGCTTCAGTTTTTCCTAAGTAATTTTTAAAACATACGCTGTCCCCAAATCTCTTTGTATATTAGTTTTACCCCTTTATTTTGCAGATTATTTTTGGTATTCCATGTTTTATGTTGATTTTTTTGCCATTGTTACTATTTATTCTGGAATGTTTTATTGTGTTTATTTAGCTTGGTCTAGAGTCACACTAAATTACTGTTAATGAATTTCTATTATGTGTCTTCATTATTCACTGATTAGAATTTTCCTCTATTTTCCCTCTAAAACTCCTCTTGGAGTTCCAAAAACAATTATAAATTTACAATTAAATTCTTATCATAAAAATGAAAATAACACACATAAAGCAAAATTCCTCTTAAACTGTCTACTTTTCCAACAGTTGCCCTCTTCCCCGAGCTCTTAATATTTTCTCTCAAAATTAGTCTATTAATATATTGCAAATCTAGTCCAATTAAACAAGAAATTATTTTTCAAAATTGATGACTAAATTCCAAAAACTAATATATAAAAGTGTGGATGTGTATATATCTAGTTTATATATGTCTACTTTTTGAAAATATCTTAATCCTTTCGATTCTCTATTTCTAGGTATCAATCTTTTCTCTCATAATAATGATATTCTTTTCTCATTGTAATGATTAACACTCTGGTTCTTGTTTCATGCCTCAAGTCTTTGTTAGCAAAATGCAGAGAGAACCTATCCTGTTCTACCTACTATTTTAGTGATTTGTCATTAACAACAATGTTGGCTATTGGCTTAAGATGGTTAATTGAATCATTTTTTTAATACAATGACGATAATGATTATAGCTAACATTTATAGAGAATCCTTAGCAACATGTCATATACCAATATAAGCATTTACATGCATTATGTCACTTCATCTTTTTAACAGCTCGGTAACATAATGCAGAAGCAAAGAGTCTGAGAACTGACCACTATCACGGAGCTTGTTAGTGGTACAGGTGGAACTCAAATTTAGTGTGGTATGAATGCAAATATTCATGATCTTACTTAAATGGTTACCATGGTTTTTATCTAATAATATTTTTAAAGGTCCAAGACTATTAGAGAATCAATTCCCAAAGCAGGTAGATTAAAGTATACTAAAATGGTCACGATTCAAATAGCATGTACCAAAAGGTCAATAAATTATTTTTTGAAACAATAGAAAGATTAGTTGAACTTTCCTTACTTTCTTTACTATTTTCTTTTTTTTTCTGTATTTCTGTTTCATCTCTGTCTCACTTAAATTACACTTCCACAAAATAGAGTTGTAAGCCTTTGAGACAGATGAAGCCTATGACCTCTGACCTGAGCCCCTCACCTTGCCTGTGGGCCATTGTGCGTTTGACCACTACCCGGCTTAGATCACACTTCATGGTCACTTAAAGTTCTGGGCTTGTTTTGTTTTGTGTAAAAGTTGTTCTCGGGTTCTACTTTTGCAAATATCCAAGCTTTACTCTTCTCCTTCATCTTAACTAAGTTAACATTTTTATTCCATGGAACCCAAATTATTTTTTATAACCCACAATATTTTCTGGTAGAAAGCAAGGCAAAGCGTGACAAAAACCCAGCCACCTTTCCCAGCACTCTAGTGGGTGATAGGAAGAAATTAGTTGGGTTTTGTATAATTTCCCTAATACATATTTCTTTTGATGCCTGTTGCTTACTTGTTAAGCTAGTTTTTACTGATCATTTGCGTCTGGAGGAACATAGTATCATACATGATAGAGCGGTGAATTCAAGCACTACTGGCCTAAAGCCAGAGCAAACACAAGCCCAAAAACACCAGGAAAGCCAGTTTACTTCCAAAAACAAAATAAAAATGAACCAGGAAATATAGCCAGCAGTGAGGAGGTAAGATGAGAGATCATGAATTTAGGACATAGTTCTGACAGAACTGACATGCAAACACAGCCACACCAATATCAGATATGTGATTTTTCTGAAAATTACTTAAATTCTGAGTCAAACTTCTTGCTCAAAATAAGGACAACTCAAACCTGGTAATAGTATTTAGATTAGATATAAATATGAGAAGGTAGCAAATATCTAGCACACAATAAGCCATAATTAAGTGGTACCATTTATAATAAACAGGTGTCTGGAATTACAGTGAATCTGCAAGGCATATACAGTGTGGTGGGATCCTGAGACATGCAGTGGCTATGAGAAAGGCTGAGGTGGCAGTGGTCGCAGTGCCAGAGGCGATGGCCGGCCCCCAGCCGGCTCACAGCTCCATCGGACGCGCACTGTCCCCGTGGCACCATATGGGCTGTGCTTCGCCCGCCTTGGCCGTTGCTCAAGCTCGCTTCTCTAGCTTTCTTACTTATTCTATGCTTCACTTGAAACCCTTCCAAAAAATGTCCTTTTCTGCTTAATTTGTTTCTGTTATTTGTAACTGCAAACCATGACTAGTAGAGAAATTGGAGTGGTTTCTAAGTGCACACCTGCAGGGATATGAGAAATCTGGGCTTGTCTCTGACATATTTGGGACTGAAGATAATGGACATTTAAAATAGTATTAAAAACAGAGATCTGTGATTCCACATTGTACAGTGGGGAATGAACTATCCAATCTATTCCTGCCGTCACCTGAAATAAAGCGACCATTGAAAAAGTCTTGGGGGTCTAAGCGACAACTGCTGTAAACCAGTATGAAGTGCACAAAGACGATAAAATGATCGCTTCTAACACACTTAAAAAAAAAGAATGACAGGATCAGATTTCTAAATTCTCGGCTCAGGGTAAAGATGGAAATTCAAGCTTGGGTTACTTTTAAAGGGATTCAAGGAATCTCACTAAAAGAATCTAACATTTGTTCCAGGAGGTTGTCAGATTACAAAAAGAAATTATTCCCCAGTCTCATTAGGTCTCTCTGTGAAATTTGAGACACTTGTGAAGTAGTTAAACACTGATAATTGGGAAGGGGTTGTATAGGCGATTAAAGAGACTCAGAGTATCCTGAAACCCAAATGGGTTTCTCTCCCCTGTCAGGAAGATTATGCTGCTGGCTTCTGGGACGGCGTTGGCTGGTGACCTTCCTTGAAAAGAGAAGCCATCGCTCCTTACGCCTCCCACTCTCCATGTCTCTTTGGCTTTAGCTGGTAACTCCAGATGCCAGCACTCACCAGGAGAAACTTTAAAAACAAAAAACAAAAAAACCTAGGTGGAAAAGTCTTACAACTCTAAAATAATTATGGTATTTCAGTAGTTTTGACCAAATTCCATGGGATATAATTAAAAATGGATTCTGAAGGCGCTGGGTCAATGCAAAACTTAGAAACTAAGCTCAGAGACATGGAAATGTATCCATGCTTTTCACTCTAACTGCACACCATGCCAGGGGTATGGAAATAAAAGGCCAGGTCATGAGAGCCGTGGCAGCAGCACCGGCGCCGGAGACCGGCATTGTCCTCTGACCTTGTGTTCCTGTGATGCTCTCTTGTTCCTGCCTGGTCCCTCTTGCTCCTTCTGAACCCCGTTTCCAGCCTTCCCCCCGATTCTGGGACCTACCTAACAGACTTCCGGTATGTTTCTTTTGACATGAGTTAACCAGTGTTTGTGTCAGACCAGTATAGTAGATAGCAATGATTTTAAATATGTTACTCGTTCTCAGAATACTGTCACATAAATATATTGTTATTATGAATAATAATGAACAAAGTTTCTAATATGGTAATCAAGATGCATTTTTTTTAGTTTGCTAGTATGTAATTGAGCTCTAGTAAATAGATTATAGAATAGGTGTTACATATACTTTCAGCAACGAAAAAGTAAATTATTTCTATTGCCATTACTAATCTCTAACCTATCGTCAGTTATTATGGAATTAAATCTAGGATTTTATTTGCACAGTTATAATTTTGATTATAATTTTTCATAATAATAGCCAAAGTTCTTCAGAATCAGTTCCCTATAATATAAACAGAAGACACTAGAGAAAATACTTAAATTCCATATGATATCCTAAAAGATGTGGTTAGCAATTTGTTCAATGCTTAATTTCCTAGTTATCCATTAAAGCATCGTGCAAATACCTAAAATGACCAGAATCATAATTTCAGTTTGAAATCATCCATCACAAATGTCAGTTTAAAGATTGTTAGGTGTTTTGAGACTGATTTCCAGTATGTGTGTTGGGGTTAGGGGTGGGCTTCCCTGCACCAACAACAGCAGGCGGTGCTCTTAACACCAGCTACAGGCCTACAATTCAACTAGTTTCTGACACTGTCCACCCAGAGGTTGTACCAGATCCCACACCAAGGGTCAGTCTCACAGATTGCCCACCTACCCCCTTAACACGCCAGTCTCAAGTCCAGGCCATTCCCGGTGCTTTTGACCTACTGGCTATAGACTGGAAGTTTCAGTGATCCCCTCCAAATCAGGATGTAATTGCAAGTCCAGGTTGTTACCTGGACTTCTGACCAACTGGCTATAAATAAGAGGCTCCCAAAACCCCCTCCTTAAATTCAATTTATTTGCTAGAATGGCTCACAGAACTCAGGGAATGTGTTTACTCACTAAGTTACTCATTTGTTATGAAAGGATGTAACCCAGGAACGCTCAGATGGAAGAGGTGTATAAGGCAAGGTATGGAGAAAGTGCACAGAACTTCTCGAATTCTGCAATTTGTAATAAATATAGTAAGAATATGTATTTGGTCTTCACCCTTGTTTCTGACTCAGATCTAAAATCCTTCATTCTCACTTACTTCCACCTAGCCACCAACAAGAAGCCCTCTGAACCCTGTCCTTTCTGCTATTTTTTTGGAAGCTTCATTACATAGTCATGATCGATGAAATCTTTGGCCATTGGTGACTGATTCAAACTCCAGCCACTTTACCCTCTCCCCTCTGCCGAGGTTGCGGGTGAGACTAAAAGTTTCAACCCTCCCGTCACATGGTTGGTTCCTTGGTAACCAGCCTGTCCTTAGGTGGGGTCCAAAAGTCATCTCATCAATGTCACAAAAGATGTTGTATTATATCTCCCATCACTTAGGAAATTCTAAGGGTTTTAAAAATTCTGAGTCAGAAACAAGGATGAAGACCAAATACATATTCTTACTATATTTCTTATTACAAATTGCATTATTACAAGGAAATAAAGCTTCCAACTTCGGCACAAATTAATATAGTGTTTATTTGACTACACTACATTAAAAAGCTTGAAGTTATTTGTTTTTTTACTCATTAATTGGCAGGGTAATATATATTAAATGCACTTAAGTAGTGAACATTTGTTAATGTTATTAATAACCCTATTAATATTTTTAAAATAAAGATTTCAGTATCATAACCATTAGTTTAGGATTATTTCAAATTCTAAAATTCTACCTCTTGCAATTTTGCCTATCCTACTCAATAATTCTTACATTACACTGTGATTTTTTCTTTTACATTCATTACTATCTAAAACTATTAATTTCTTTAACTTAATTGCTAATTTTAATCTATCTAGGAGGCAATCTCCATCAAACAAACCTATTACCTACAGAAATATTCAGAACAAAATAAGTATTAGATAAGCTCTTGTTGAATTGTTAGTGTGTTTGGTTCAAAAGAAACATATATGTGTATATATACATATTCAAATTCTGAGCTTTCTGGCTCTATGACTTCTGATAAATACTTTCCTTTCCAAGCCTCCATTTACTCACAGGCAAACAAAAGATAACGGTATTCCCTCAGAAGGTATTTCAAGTATAAAACTAGATAATGCCTAAAAAAGACTGACATATAGAGGAGCTCAATATACGCTAATTATCTCCTTTCTTTAAACTATTGCATATATTAACTCCATGATTTTACTCACATACCGGTTAGCACTAAAAATGAATATAAAGGATAGAGTTAATACTTACAAATGCATTAGGCTATTTTTTCATATTAGTATATTCTATATATTTCAGTTAACTGACCTCTAGTTAATTGACACTGCATACCCCCATAAGGTTTACCAACTGATAACCATGGTAAACTACATGATCATGGTTAACACTCTTGTCCTTTGCTTGTTTTTCTTCTGACAATTCAATTTACATGCTTACCAAAGTCATTAGCTTTTCCTTCTACATCTGTTTATACAAATTGCCCTATGACATTGCATGATAAGTTAAATATTAAATTTAAGTTTAATATTTAAAGTGAAGTTAAACCAATGAAATATAACTGCAAAAAAAAAAGATTAAAGTTAAATTTAAATGAATGACTTTCAAAAGTCTAAATCAAGGTAGGTGCTAAAAAATTATGCTGCAAGATTTGGTGTGGTTAAGACAACCAAAAAGTACTGGGATAAAAAAATCACAAGAATTTTAAAGGATTATACATTTGAATAGCTCTCAGTATTCTTAGTTGCCTCAGTCCATTTTGAAGAAACAAATATTTGAAATTTTACATAATGTATATGGCTATGGTTTATGCAAAAAAGATCAGAAAGCCTTTTTTTGATCTACTTGGAAAGAAAAGGCCTAGAGCTTACAAAAATGATGTCCATTTATATATTTTTCTTTTTAAATTAAACAATTTATGCATGTATATTATATTTAATGAATCCCCATGTAGCCAACTTTTTCAAATATACAACAAACTTCCAGTCTTGATTATGTCTGATAAGAGGATTTCTCCCAAATTCTCCTCAACATAGTAGTCAGTCAGTGTATAAGACTTCCTGGCCTCAGAGGACATGTTGATCCATGTTATTGCACAGATAAGAGTTTGACAAGTTTTGATATGATGTAGTGAAAAGAAGATGGGCTTTGAGCTAATATAGACCTGACTGACCCTTAAAGTTTGTAAGTGAACGTGATTCTTAATTTCCCGAGTCTCATGTTTCTTCCATTAATTTATTTGTTGCAGCAATCTTAAAATGTTATTATGAAACTTAAAGGAGATAGTTTGTGAAATTGGTTAACAGTGGCAGGCAAATAATAACAGGTCCTCAGAAATTCTGTTTTATTGAAATTGACCTGTGTATTTAATTTTTACATTTCTTTAACTGAATATGATTTTTAGTTCTCTCCATTGCCATGTTCTTCATGTTTCTTTTTAATGTAAAATATGAAACTTCAAGCCAAAATGGAATACTGTATATACCCAGCAAGGATGTTTTCCTTCGTTCTCTTTTAGGAAACATATATAATTGCATAGAGTATATTAAATGTCAAATGACAGTGTCCCATATTTGTTTATAGGAAGTATTTTTAGATTATCACTCTGAACAAACCTCATGAAAAGTGCTTGCATATTTTGAAGTAAAATAGAAACACTTTCACTTTATTTCTGGAGCCTTGAAAATTCATTAGTTCCAAATTAGCAAACATATTTTTTGCTTTCTGAGATTGAGATGTTCCTTTACCAACACTGCAGGAAAGAGAGAATCTGTGATTTTTCTCTATATTGCTGGTAATTATAAGCAGGAGGCAGTCACAGCTCAACTACTTGTAGGTGTGTGCTTGGTTTGGGGGGAGGTTTACTTGGAAGAGAAAAACTGAGCTTAGTATCTATGGAATAAGAAAATACCACCCAGCACAAATCTCAAAGTTTTTCAATTAAGCCAAGTAATTAGATTTTGGAATGTGTCCAGTGAACTTCCACAGCCTAACCCATGAAACTCTATGACACTTCCAAAATGAATGTGGAAAAATAATAAATGAAAATAAAACAGACTAGAGTATACATCTATGACAAATGCTATAGTATCAAGAAGATAAAAACAGGTTTTCCAAATTTTTTACAATCAACTTTAATTTCTTCTAATCAACTTTACAATAGAATTATATTTATTCTATTGTAAAGCAATCAGGTTGAGTAGTCTTATGCTTTTTGTATGTAAAATCATGCCCCTAAAATGGGATGGCCTTTACCCATTATGATATTTCATCTAACTTTATGGTGAAACACATGTTCTCACAAAATTGTTGTCTTTTTGAACAGTATTTTTGTGGGATAACAATAAAATCAGCCATTGTTTCTTGATATGAGATTAGGTGACAAGAAAATTTGGAAAATTTGTAAGGAGGAAGCACTGCTTTTTTTCTAGAGGTTAAAACAAATATTTGAAAGATGTTTTAGATAGTATAAATTAACCTTCATGACATCTCTAAGAGACAAAATAGTAAACATCTCTGTATTTAAATCAGGAATTAAAATAAGAGCTATCATTTAAAATGTTTTTTTTTCTAGCTTAATTCGACATTAGAAATGTCTCACAGTATGTTTATCCTCATGTTTTCACCGGCACCTTTATGTATCTTCTCATATTTACTCTTTCTTTTTTCTAGAAAGGAATAGAGTCAAAAGTTTGTGTATATGTAATCATCTTCCTGCTTCTGAATATCTAATATTGTGCATTTTTACACTATCGAAGAGAATCAATGTTGGCCATGATGAGAAGTGGTCAACAAAATAAAGCTGAATAATTTGTTGTGGCCCAGTAGTTGCTGTCATGATGGAATATAAGTGCCACCTGTGTATATAAGAGGACACAGGAGACCATTCAAATGAAAACACCTCCTAATCAAGAAAGATAGCTCTTCAAACACCCTGTGCTTGTGGACAATACACTGTTAGGGAGTTACAGACAATCTCTGGATATTTTCCCCCCAGCCCCATAATGGTCGCTGAAGATACCCTGTTATTTTCCTGTGTTTCTCTCAAAAACAGGGAAGATGTGTCATAGCCAGAAAGACACAAAGGGCTGGTATAAAATGGTACCTTACCCTTTCACAGAGGTTTAGCAGAGAAGTAAAAAGTGAGAGGAATGGGGACGATATACATGATTCATACAGTACTGTTGAACATGCTTTTACACTCTGAAGTGCCAAAAGGGGGGAAAAAAATCGGTTGGAATGAAAAAGAAAAGCGAAAACATCACATACAGCTATGTAAATATTACTTGGCAAAATGTTTCATTTTTCTTGATAAAATTACAGTGAGAATCTGCAGGAGGACCTGCCACAGAACTCTGAAACAAAGAAAAGTTGGACCATGTAGATATGCAAGGTTGACTTCTGACAGTTCTGTTATGAACTGAAGAAATGGAGAAAAATGGTCCTTGCCCCCTGGCAGTGCTTATCCTTTCTGACTGACTCCTGTCGGAGGCAGCTGCTTATGAGATTTTGAAAGTTCTCTCTACAATGTCCTTTCACCTAGACCTCGGCCGCCCTGAAAGTAGCTGAGCGTTTCAGCCTCTCACCGGAGCTGAGCCCAGTACTCCCCACATGGCCATTGGCTTGTCATTGCCGGGAGTCACCGCTGAGGTATCATCGCTGAGAAACAGGATGCCTCCTCCCACAACAGACTGCATATCTTACGCCTTTGCTATACAGGACCTGCAAGGTGTGGAGGCCAAGAAGTTCACGGGTAAATTCTGAGTCTGGACCGTGGACCACATCCAATAAAAAGACAAATTGTCCTCCAGGACTACCTCTTTGGTTCAGCAAGAATGGACTGGCAGATTGGAGGAATCCGTACTCAACAGCTCAATTTCTTCTGATACTGTCAGCATTTATTTTTTTTCTACAAAGGACACACTATTTGATGTCAAAATGCCAATGTTGACATATTAAGTCTAGGACTCACTACTCGTGTAACCTTGGGATCTCAGTGGCAAGTACTGCTTCTTTTCAAAAGGAGGAGGCTGGTTTGATGATATCTAATTTGGGCCCTGAATTCTTAGTGAGAACTTAGAATGGGAATAGTGGCCAGAAGAATATGGGAAATATTCCCCTTGGTCATCGTCCCCGTTTTGTCTCAGGACTCTTCTTTTCTTTTCTTTGTTTTTTTTTTTTTTAATTCTAACCCTAAAGCTGGGGAGGGGGTTTATTAGGTACCTGAAGTATCTCTGCCACTATTCTATATTTGCCTTATATTTTTTGCAGCATAGATCTTGAGGAAAATTCCCTGGCAAAGAAAACTTCAACAATCTGAAGAAGTTGTATATGGGTAAATGCGAAAGAACTTTGAGGGGTGTTAACCTCATCTCAGTGTGGCCACCACTAATATTGCCCTTGTATTTATCCAGACATCCCTCTGCTCAAAATCATGCATGTGAAAGAAACCTCAATCCAATGTACTGAAATCCATTTCCATGTAGATTCCCAAGTTCAAAATAGCAGAAAGCAGCAGCTACCAAGTAAACACCTTAACAAGAAAGGTGTAATGCACATGCAAAAAGAAGTAATGCGCCTTTGTTAAGGCATATTTTATATATTGTAAAATTCACCTACTTCAAGTGAACAATGTCATGATTTTTTTTCAGTAAGTTTACCAAATTGTGAATCACCATCAATCAGTTCTAGAACATTTTTATCACCCAATAAGATCCCTCATGGGCATTTAATGTTAACCCCCATCCCACTTCCCTCCGAAAGCAGCCACACTAATCTATTAGTGTAGAGTCCAGGGGCTAGATTTTGATACCATGTTTAAATATTCTGAACAATGGAGGTCATTAAAGCAGGTGAAAGAGGAGAATAATGGTTCAGATGTTTGTTTCAGACAGTTCTCTCATACTTTGTAGATGAGATACTCAAGATGAGAGCCTGGACATCGGGAGACTCTTTATGAGAGTCTTGCAATAACCCAGCTACATATGATGAGGCAGAGAGCTTGTGGTCAGGGCTGGGCCCGTGCATCTCCAGCACAGGCAGCTATTTATTTGTGGTGTGAGTTCTCTGGAACAGCCTGAACCAAGAGAGAGGTTTCCAAAGAGGAGCAAATTTATCAGGAAAGTTTTATCCCATGTGATTGGTAGTGTGTGGAATAGGTAGTTGGTGAAAAAAGAGAGATTTTGTTTATGTATGTTTTCTAGGAACTCTATGCATATGGGCATAAAAGAAGAATGTGAATGAAAAGTTATTCAATTGTGACTTATAAATGCTTGCACACGGCAGATAAAAGTCCAACCCTGGTGAAGAGCCCATCTAAGTGTGGGCTACCTGGGGGACAAGATAATCCAGGTAAAGTCAACCATTCTAAATATATCAGGGAGCAAAACAAGCTGACCCAGTGTGAGCATTACTTGGCCCCATGAGCTGAGGTTGCTAAAATCATACCCATGCACAGCTGATTTCTGCCATGGATCTGCCCAGGGATTAAGATTAAAGTCTGCTTTCTCAAATATATCTGTTAAAGTTTTAAAATGTTACTTAGGCAAGTTGTGATTAGTCCATTATCACCTATTGGCCTGTAGCAGGTCAGTTAGATGCCACAAGAAAAAACAAAATACCTATGAAAAAATGGGAAATGGGCCAAACAAGTTTGGATGGAACTACCCTCAGCCACAACACTATCCAGAATTCTGACTTGAGCCCAGAAAGCCTGGGACTCCAGAAAGAGACCTTTCTCAGTCATGATATGCACAAGTATACTAGGTACTTGGAGTTCCTGTTATATTGCCATTTCTGCCATGCTTCTATATGCTCTTGTAATAGTTTATGCTTCTGTATGTTCTAAATGAACTCTAGAAGTGAAACTGTCCTTTTGCATTATTCTTTTTATTTCTCCTGATAATTTTTGTTGTTTTCCCATGATTTTCCTCTTCAGTCTACTGATGTATAGACATTTATTCAAATTTATTGTGTGGAAAGGCCCTGTGAGGGCTACGAAGAAGTGTTAAATAATGATGACTAGGAGACATATAAGGAAATCAACAGTCATTCTTCTCTTTCTTACTAACAAAGCCCAATTTTGTTCAGGGTGCAAATGACTCTGATTAAAAGCTTGTTATTTCTTAGCTCTCCCTGGCAGCTAGAAATGTTCATATAACATAATATTGTCCAAGTGCATAGAATTGGAAGTAACCATTTGATTATTTAGGAAAAACAACTCTAAAAAGAACTGACCCAGCCAACACATACCCTTTTACCTTCTGCAATTCTGGTTTTTCCTGCCCAGAACAGGACTGTGATGCTGGAAGTAGAATAGCCATCTTGTAACCTTGAGGTAATCTATATAAGCAAAGAAAAGCTAATCAAAAAGATAAGACTAAGGGTCTCTGATGGCTTTGTGCTTTACTTCTCCAGTCTCATTGTATGAGGCAAATAAAACCTCATAGCAGAAAGCAACTACTAATTGATATAGGAGACTCAGTGTTAATACCTATATTACAAGTAATAAGAATAAGATATTCCAAGGGTATAGCTAGACATTCATGTCCTTAAGAACTGTCAGTCTTATTGGGGATATCAGAAATAAATAAATAGTTATACTTTTGTAAGATAACTTCTTTATTAGTTATGCAGCCATTGTGTTACAGGTCACTTGATTTGAATGAATGCTTCTCAAAGGTGGTAAAACTTGAACGATGACTTGAAGATTGAGAAAAACTTCTCTGAGATAAAAAAGAGATCCTGGGAAAAGGGAAATCCAGCAGAGATGAGTCTGTGAAAGGCACACGTCTGATTGGAAGGATGGAGAGAGGTGGATACAAGCATTTCAGTGCAACTGCAGTTTTGTGTGCATATCCCAGAATGGGGGAAAGATGGGCTGAGTCAAAGTCTGAGTCTAAGGGCAAGTGACTGATGTTGAAGATCAGCATAGGGTGTCCTGAGGAGTGTGTGCTTTATCCTATAGCTGGAGTTTATGAACTGGCACCCAGCGGTAGAGTCCCTGTTTTGTGTGGCAAGCACAAAGTTTTTATGTTTTAAATTCGAATGTGTTTAGGTGGGATGTGCTCTGTATCTTTGACAAGGTTCCACAGCTCTGTTTCAATGACAGTTACTACCCTACATACTTACATTAGGTACCTGGCTCCTGAAATATTTATGTTTGTGACTTCTTAGAAGAAAATTCAGCCAAGTGATAAAATCCCTGTGGAAGATTAGAAAGCTTGAAGATGCTGAGATGTAGTGAGGAGTACAGGTATGCAGGAACAAGTGGAAGGCAGACACTTCAAATGAGGAAAGGCTTAATTTCATAGAAAAACTCTTATAGGAAGAGGAAAATTAAGTATGAAAGAATAACACAGAAAAATGGTTAATTTACAAGGTAATAATAATAATATCAACT
The DNA here is from genome assembly GCA_032199065.1 of Smutsia gigantea. NCBI lineage: Eukaryota > Metazoa > Chordata > Mammalia > Pholidota > Manidae > Smutsia > Smutsia gigantea. Next base: position 41,654 of record JAVSCE010003684.1, on the reverse strand, counting down.
TATGCCAAGATGTATTATTTAACCCAAGTAGTTTTAGCATCTTCAACAATGACTATAGTGTATAAAATGTGCAAATAGGAAGATATAATATATAACCTGTGAGCATTCTTACCAGTGTGTTAATGACCTACTTGTGTTAGCACCATAGGCTTTGCCTCCAGCCTTAAAATACAGGCAATTATTACCTTCTCAAACCAATACTAGCATGTTTTAACTGGACTAAATATACTCTACGGAGAAGTAAATATTATATCATTTTCATTTTCATTCTCATCTTCTAAAATACCCACTATTATTCATAATTCAATTATAATTCTGAGTATGCTGTAATGTACCTTTAAGTGAAAATCATGTACTTGTGACAGTGTTTAAGTTTCTTGACTCATAAAATTAGGAATATCAGAGTCTGAAGCAAATTTTAAAAACTTTCTCACTTAAACAACCTATTATCTCTTAAGTACAAATATGTACTTAAACAACATATTATCATTTTTTTCCTCTTTCTCCATACGTAGTTGTATCTTAGATCATAGCTTTTTGAGATAATATTAAATTACCAGTTACAAAATAAACCAAATATAACTTGGATTTTAAATACCAACTTTAATGGAGAAATACAACATACAGAGCAATTTGACTCATTCAAGTGACGACTGTCAATTTGTTCATTATTTGGACTAACTCCCCCTTCTACCTCTTGGCCCATTACCAAAAAGCAATTTGCACTTCATTAATTATTCACAACAATTTTTTGTGGGGGTGATATTTGAAGATTTAAATGGTGAATGCTGTCTCTGTATTCCTCATTCATCCAAACTAAGAACAGGTAACATTTGTATGAGCAGCAACTTGTTGGATAGCTGAGAGATTACCATGATTTAAAATTTAGAATATATTCATAGTAATATTAATAATAGCTACATTATTAATTTAATTAAGCACATAAAATAAAGTTAATTGAATACAAATTTATTTAATTTCACAAATTAATTGAATTAATCTCATTTAATCTTCAGAACAGCCCTATGCATAGTAAGAACTATTATCTCAGTTTTACAGAGGTAGTAGCCAGTATTTACTGACTTCTACTTACATATTCAGTTTGCAACATCCCTATGTGATAAGTTACATTTTTAGAGAAGAAAACCTAAATTTAGAGTGAGGAAGTGGTTTGCCTAAATTGTGAGGTTGAGTTATGGCACTCTTGTAATTGAAGAACTCATGTCTTTGATCACGATGTTGTGGTTATCAGATGTGTCAGTCACTGTAAAGAAGTCTAGATGCTTTAACAGATAAGCCCCAGAATTTCATTAGACTAACAAAAAATAAACGGCTGTATTGTTTACTCATGTTATAGCCCAAGATTCAATGCAGTTGAAATGTCTGTCAGTAAGAGGATCTGAGAAATGGAGTTTAGCTGTGTAATCAAGAGAAAAATGAAATAGAATTGATATAAATATTTTCTCTGTCATACCTTATTTAAAAATCTTGACTTCTCTGTGTGAAAGAGGGAACTATTGAATTATCTTAAGTATGGAATGATATTAGTAAATTTCTATTTTACTATTTCATTTTACTATTGAAATTTCTATTTCTATTTCAATTATGACTACAGTGACATTACAAAGCAAAAATGTATTCGTTGGTCTACACAAGGTTGAGACCAAAGAAGAGGCAACGATTTGGGAGGACCAGTATCCATGGGAAATGGTGAGAGTAGCAGTGAGTACAGTGTCTGTAGGAATTAAGAAGTAGGGAAAGCCTCCAAGAAGTATTTGGGGGATAGAATCAAAAGGACTTATTGAGAATTGGATAGGAACAATTAAGGCGTAAAAGGGTCAAAGATGCTTCTGAGGTTTTAAGCTTTAGGCATAGTGCGGGTGGTAGTGAGGAACATAATGTAGAAGTGATTTTTCTAGTTTCAAATAGAAGTCCTTGGCCAACTAGGCAGACACTGATTATGCTGTATATGAGCTTGTTCACATTATTATAAAAACCTCCTAACACCAAAACCAAGAAAAATTAAATGAGTTGTAAATTAATCTGGTTTATTTTATTCAATCATTCATTCAAAAAATACAGTTGGATTGTGAACTGTATGCTAAGCCCTGTGCTGGAAGTTAGAGGAAACAATATAAAAGACATAATCGCTGGGTTCAGGATGTTCAGGTCTAGGGGAAGACAATTGTGATTCAACTTAAAATTAGTGCTAAATAGAACCAAACTTGTAATGTTCTAACAATTCATAGAAAATGCACGAAAACTCAGAAGGATAGTAAAAGAGGGTCAAAAAAACTATTCAGAATAGTTTGAAGGAGGGATAAGAATTAAGCTAAGCAGGAAAAGACATGTTTAGGCTGAAGGAAGAACATGTACATACACTGAGAAGGAAAATTGGGAATGACATGATTAAGGGTAGCAGGGAGGTACGTGTGGTCTGAGGAGGGAGGTGAAGAAGGGATGACAAGAGATAGGGCTTGTGGGTAAAGTTGTTAAGATCTGAAAGATTCTTATATGCTATAAGCCTTTTAAAGACTTCAGCTTGAAATTAAAAGGAGCCACTGAAGGATTCTTAGCAGAAAAATGACACAAAGACACTCATGAGAGAAATTACAGAAGATAACCAATAAATGGAAATACATCCCATGGTCATGGATAGGAAGAATTAATATTGTCAAAATAGCCATCCTGTGTAAAATAATCTACAGATTCAATGCAATCCCTACAAATATACCAACAACATTCTTCAATGAACTAGAACAAATAGTTCTAAAATTCATATGGAACCACAAAAGACCCAAAGGATAGCCAAAGCAATCCTGAGAAGGGAGAATAAAGTGGGGGGATTATGCTCCCCAACTTAAAACACTATTACAAAGCCACAGTAATCAACACAATTTGGTACTAGCACAAGAATAGACCCCTAGACCAATGGAACAGACTAGAAAGTTCAGATATTAACCCAAGCATATACGGTCAACTAATACATGATAAAGAAGCCATGGATATACAATGGGAAAAGGACAGCCTCTTCAACAACTGGTGTTGGCAAAACTGAACCACTACATGTAAGAGAATGAAACTAGATTATTGCCTAACCCCATACACAAAAGTAAACTTGAAAGGATCAAAGACCTGAATGTAAGTCATGAAACCATAAAACTCTTAGAAGAAAACATAGGCAAAAATCTCTTGAATATAAACATGAGCAACTTTTTCCTGAATGTATTTCCTTGGGCAAGGGAAACAAAAGCAAAAACACACAAATGGGACTACATCAAGCTAAAAAGCATCTATACAGCAAAGGACACCATCAGAAGAAAAAAAAGGCATCCTACAATATGGGAGAATATTTTTGTAAATGACATATCTGACAAGGGGTTAACACCCAAAATATATATAAAGAACTCACACCCCTCAACACCCAAAAAGCAAATAACCCGATTAAAAAATGGGCAGAGGATCTGAACAGACAGTTCTCCAAAGAAAAAATTCAGATGGCCAACAGACACATGAAAAGATGCTCCACATCATTCATCATCAGAGAAATGCAAATTAAAACCACATGAGATATCACCTCATTCCAGTTAGGATGGCCAACACTGAAAAGACTAGAAACAACAAATTCTGGAGAGAATGTGGAGATAAGGGTAACCCTCCTACACTTATGGTGGGAGTGTAAATTAGTTCAACCATCATAGAAAGCTATGTGGAGGTTCCTCAAAAAACTGAAAATAGAAATACCATTTGATCCAGGAATTCTACTCCTAGGAATTTACACAAAGAAAACAAGATCCCAGATTCAAAAAGACATATGCACCCCTATCTTTATTGCAGCACTATTTACAATAGCCAAGATATGGAAGCAACCTAAGTGTCCATTAGTAGATGAATGGATAAAGAAGAGGTGGTGGTACATATACACAATGGAATATTATTCAGCCATAAGAAAGAAACAAATCCTACCATTTGTGACAACATGGATGGAGCTAGAGGGTATTATGCTCAGTGAAATAAGCCAGGCAGAGAAAGAGAAGTACCAAATGATTTCCCTTATTTGTGGATTATAATAATGAAGCAAAACTGAAGGAACGAAACAGCAGCAGAGTCACAGACTCCAAGAAGTGACTAGTGGTTTCCAAAGGGGAGTGGTGGTAAAGGGTAGGTGGGGAAGGAGGGAGAAGGGGATTCAGGCATATTATGATTAGTATACATGGTGCAGGGGGGGTCATAGGGAAGACAGTGTAGCACAGGGAAGACAAGTAGTGACTCTGTGGCATCTTACTACACCGATGAACAGTGACTGCCATGGGGTATGAGAGAGGACTCAATAATATGGGTGAATGTAGTAACCATATTGTTTTTCATGTGAAACCTTCATAAGAGTGTATATCAATTATACCTTAATAAAAAAAAAGTACAATGACGCAGTCATATTTATGCATTATTAAGGTCATTCTTACAAAAGTATGGAGATTGGATTAGGTAAGAAAATCAGAGGCTTGCAAACCCATCCTGGGGTTTTTAGTGAAGTCTAGCAGAGAGGTGTTAATGGTCTGAAATTGGCTGCAGTGAGGATGGAGAGCTGGGGAAGAATTCAAGAAATGTTAGAGGCAAATATGGGTAGAGTTTTATCCCAAGTGAGACTAAAGGCTAAATGAGAGGGAAGAAGGATAGTTTTCAGCTTTCTGACTCAAGTAACTAGATATATGATGTTGCTATTCAACAAGACAGGGGAAAATGAAAAGATGGGCAACTCTGGAGAGGGAGGAATAAAATAAACTTAGTTTTGTGCATATAGCTATCTCTGATGTATTCAAGTAAGGATGTTCAGCAAGAAGTCGTAATTTTCTGAATGTAATATAATATCACTCAAACGTCATGCATTATCTATTCCTATCCCTACTTGGCTCAGTGCTTTAATGAGGTCAAGTTAAGGGTCTCAGTTTAATTTCTTCTTGACTTAACTGGTAGACTTCTGCTAGTGACAAGAATAGTAAGAGAGAAAGAAAGATTAAATGCAATTACCGTAAGTGATTGCTGGTTAGCAGTATCATCTTCTTGTTTAGAACCTAATTATAAATTGGAGCAGCTCAATACTTACCTTTTTATATCTTATGGCTATTTTGTGAGGAAAGTAACTTGAAAAAATCTAAGCCACAAATGAAATGACACCTAATAAAAACCCACAGGATACTAATTAATAGCTTCTGCTGATACCCATATATTTGCAATTATAAACTATTATAAATTGAGCCTTAACTTTATCTCCTTCCCCCCCAAAAAATCAAATAATGAATATACAAAATGAATGGATATCAAGTCACAGGAATGTTATGTAATAGAAATTACAAAATCATAATCTAGTTATGCAAAATTATGATCTTGATGAGATGAGTATGTATTCAACCAAAGAAACTACATAATTGCAAAGCAGAGTCTGAAGCAGCTGGATTAAATAATGGGAGTATTTAAATATATATATATATCTTTTTGGAAACCACAGCTTTCTGAAAACTTTTGCAGAAGTTATCAGTACAGTCTACATAATTTTACACATTCACTGAAAAATCTACATGAGGCAAGGTTGACCGAAGAAATTAGAAATGGAACTCTCTGAAACAGAATATGGAGGAGAGCCTGTTGGTCGGCTCCAGGCGTACAGTTTGGTGGAGCAGCAGTTTAAATGTATCTGAATATTTGGTATCGCTAATTCCGTCTCAGTCACTGCAGGTCACAGCGGGTGCGGTTCGGGATTCCCAATCTTGCGCCACCCTCTTGCGGGAAAGCTGTGAGCTGAGCCCTCCTTGCAAGAGCTCTGGAAACCTCTCCTGGCCATCATAAGGCTCTATAATATCATTAGGGGAGAAGTTTTTTTCAAAAGAACCAGAAATTTTCAGCAACATGCCTTAAAACATTGCTTTCTTTGCACTTTGGTGCATATAGATATGGTACCAGCAATTCCAAACTGTTTCTTTGCTCCTTTGTGAAAATAGCTTGTCTGAAAAGACTTTTTCTTTAGAAACTATGACTATTTCAGTTCATAATTTGATATCACATAATCTCTAAGCAAGCTCTTACATTAGGGCTTTAATCAGAAAATCTCTCTACTGAACAAAGTTTTGTTATTAATATGCAAATGAACGCTGTAAGGCAAATGACACTTTTCCCCAAACCACGTCCAATTAACATACCAATCACTTTAGGCGCTCCTAGTGTGATCAGAATTAGTGTTTTACATGACAGAATTTTTAACACTTCTTAGGTTGTGAAAATAAAGAATCTGAAGCTATCATTTATTACCATGATGTGAATGCAAAATGTGTAGGTTGAAAGAATGGAAGAAAACAGCCAAAGATGAAATAAGTAAAACAATGTTATAGAAATGCTTGTTCAGCTTCCTGAGTTGATTGTGAACTAGGGAACCATGTGATTACTTTAAAGAAAGCATTTAGTATTAAAATGAACAATTGTATCCATCTGCTATATCAGATTTATGTAATCAAGTTCTCTTCTACCCTACAAATGAAAATAAAACCACAAAACATAAAGAAAATCACACAGATCATATAAGAAATGGCTCATATTCTTTAAGACCAAAATAAATTCTTAAAGTTGAAGCATTTTAAGAGATTAAAGTCCCCAATTAAGAGTTAACCTGAGAACATTATCTGCAGACTCTGTATTAAATGGAAAAGGAATTCTTCAGCCTCTAAACAAATTACCGATCAGAGTTTTTGACTAGAGTTATTATTTACCTGGCATCAGACAGGTCAGAATCAATATGGAACAAAACACTGAAGTCTCTTTACTTTCTGGGTGTTGGGAAATAATTATATGAAATTTCTTCATGCAGCCACCTCTTATCTGTCACTGATCACATCACACTCACTGCGGTAGGTTCTGGAGCCACAGCGCAAAAAAATGTCCTGTAGTGCTCAGTGTAGGTCTTTTATATACTGGATGTCATTTTAAATGATCTACTTTATAATACACAATGCTGTCATCGTGGATATAACAATACAGTTTTGTGGGGTTGTTTTTTTTTTTACTAACTTATTTGAATTGTTCCGTATTTTCTATCACACAAAATTTTTGAGCATTCAAACATACCAGTTTCTAATAGAATTGTAACGATTTGTGTGTGTCAGCATGTTTGCTGGTGAACTCACTATTTTTAAAGTAATGTTGACTTGGTAATGGGTTTCTCCTAGGAAAAAGGCTGGCACCCTATTTCCTTGTTCTGACATTCAATGTGAATGTAAATCACGTAAAAACATAAAAATTGCTCTCCTGAACATTTCTAGTACCCACAGTCAGCACTCACATCATTAGTATTAAGTGGATCAGGGTAGCTTCTCGATAGTCAAAAATAAAGATTTATTTGAATTTTATGTGCCTTAAGACGATTCCCTTAAGACACTTAAGACAAACACATTTATTTGAATTTCAACGTATTTCTTACTTCAAACCTTAGTTTGGGGGACCGTCTGTCCTAGACCTAATGTGGACACATTTAACAAGAAAGTTGATCCCTTAATTAAGTGTAGAACTCCTCACCCTCAATACACGAAGGACTTAAAATGTATGATTTTAAATATATAATACTTCAGCCTAATGTTTCACATACGCTTATGTGTTTTAGTGGGGTATTGGATTTGACACTCACCAAACTGACATCTAATATGCTGCTGTCCAGCAACAGATCTGCAACATAACTTTTTCAACAGCTCCTGTTGGCATGCTATTTGCTAATTGTCTTAGAGGAGTACCACGTTCCCTTAAGACACTGCTCTGTACTTTTTATGTGCACATATTATGTTTAGTTCTAGCAAGTTTGGAGAGTGTTTACTTTTACATAAGAAGAAATTAGGAGAGAAAGACAAAATCCCAGTAATATGCGACACACGGTCCTATAACGACAGATTTTTTTTGTTGATCAGTCAGTTGGTCTGGGGTTTTGTTTTGTGTGTATGTGTGGGGGTTTTTGTTTTTATTTTTTGCTTTTGGTGATGAGGGGCATTGATGATTTGCATGGTAAAATTAAATGAAATTTAAAAGCAAAAGCTAAAGCAAACAAATCCTTGCTAGGATACTTTACAACTAAAAACTACCACCCTATATCCTACTCATATCCTAACTTTAAACCTAATCACATTTTTCAGCAATCACCTTATGTCAGCAAATCAGTATACATTGAATGGAAACTTTTCATTTCTCATTTTATTTGACCTCAAAGCAACATTTAACACTCCTGTTTACTTGCTTTTTTTTTTTTTTTTGAAGCACACTCTTTACTTGGCTCTATGACATAACCATTCCGCGGCTTATCTTTGACCTTCTATCTACTTCTTCTGAGTCCTCTGCAGACCGACCTTCCTCTACATGGGTTTTTCATGAAAACCTAGCTTATCAATATTTCTCAATGTTCTTCCTAAGAGATTTCATCTACTCAAAATTAAAATACCAAAAAGTAAAACATCTTTAACATTGCCAAAAATGTCCTGTGTGTTTGTCCTCCTGCCTCATATTCATCCTCATTTCACCCTAAGCGCCCCCCTCCCTGTGCTCAATGACTGTGGCCTTGCTCCACCTCTGTGACTTTGCCCATAATTCCACACGTTACAGAAATTTACACCTTGTATGTCTTTCTCCCGTTTTTGCTGAGTATCCTTCTCATCGTTTAGAATGTAAGCTCAAGCCCGACTTCAGGACTGACAACACATTACTATTCTCCATTTGTTTGTGTGCTTTTGTAATTCGTTTCCACCGCTGAACTTTCATAAAAACAGGGCTCTTGAAATGTTGAAGGAAGTAATTAATGAAGGAGGTAATCCAATCCCTATGTGAGTCATTTTCAAAGGTCCCATTAATGACTGTTTTTTTGACAGTTGCTGGCCCTAAAGCACCTGCAAAATATTTTTTTCTGCAATAGTTATAGGTGTAGTAACACAAATTAGAAGTGGCATAAAACAGATTTCATAAATACGTTCAGAGTTGTCTTTTTGTCTTTGTAAGTCCAAACAAGTAAAAATCATAGATTTCTTCATTAGCTTCTCTTTTATATAATAAGTTAGTTAAATTAAGAATCTGTCTCCTTGTTCTGAATTTTCTTGGTATTTTCACATGACATGTCTTTCTATCAAGATAAACAATAATTTCACCTTCAGTACCAACTTAAGATGTGAGTTATACATTTATAGCTTTTATTTCCAGCTTCCAGCATATGGAACCAAATCATCTCCTATATCGCTGAACTGGACTTAAAAATGGGTTCTCCACACCATAATATTTGTGATTTGTGATTTGGATTCCTGGTGCAGAATTGTTTCCTATTTAGGATATAGCCAATATTCTCAACTACTTTCATCCCAGTTGCTTTTTAATACATTATTGTGTGTGCAGATCAGTCTCCCTAAGCTCATTTTAAGGATAAGAGATTCATTTTATTTATCTGTGTATCTATTCCCTTCTACTTATAAAATATAGCATAGTTTTAAACATATAATAAATGAATAATTTATATTTGTTGGCATGTTAAAACTTATTAATTGTAAGGCATTATTTTTCCTCAACATCCCATGTTTGGGGCAGAACAAAATGATGGAATTATCTTTGTTGCCTCTTCCCATTTCAAAAAAATCACTCCTTTCTTAAAAAAATATTTCGTTTCTTGAAGCCCATATTACATGTTATACCTTCTCTTTTGTTTTTGTCACAGTCATCCTCCAACCTTCCACATACTCCCCACTTTTCTCAAGAACATTTTAGTCCCTGGTTCACTGTTTTCCACTTTACTCAAACTCTCATTAACATCCTGATATTCTATGAATAATTCAACATTCTCATATCAGAGATGCTGTGTCATTTAAAGTTAATGATCTTTATTTTACCATATAACAAGGACCCAACAATGTAGGCTTATTTTGGACAATTCAACAAAATTTCTGTACCAGTACTGATAGGATCTCTGTCTGGCATTTTCATCCATGTGTTTTTGGTTTCCATTCTTTCACTGAACTTGCATTGTTTCTTCATCTGTCCTCTATTTCCTCTATTAGTTTCCAATCATTGTAGCCTATCATTTCCGCCTAGTTTTATAAACCTTTTTATTCATCCTAACCACTTTGATACACTATTCTAAGTATTCACTTCCAACATATTGGATTGTCTTAACTCCTTGAATTTGTTGTTCTCCCTTTGCTGGTTTAAATCCCTGGGTAACTTCAATTATCTGTGTTAATTCTTGCTTCCAGGATGGCATCACTGATAAAAATAATGAAACTGGTATTTTTATGATCCCAACCTCATTGTCCAGAAGTGCTTAGGCATGGTTGTAGAATGCTGGGGAGCTGGTGCAGTAAATAAGTGTTCCAAGGAAGAATGGAGAGACATTGTCAAATATTCCAAATTTGATCAAAAGAGGTTGAATCTCAGTCTTTAGAGAATCGGTAATATTTGGAGTTACTAGAGAAAAAAAATGAAATTTGTCCTAGTGATTAGAAAATTTATCTTATGATAATATAAAAAACAAGTTACTACAGTGTGAAGGTATATTAGTATAAAATCAACAGTATGGAGGGAATGACAATGATAAAAATAGGCTTTATGTTGGGTGTAAACTAAATATTTTTAAGGGATTGTCATTAAAAGTATTCCTTAGTTGTAGTTCCCAAACCTGGCTATTTCAGATAATCATCTATGGTACTTTTACAAAATGCTGAGATCAAGGTTTCAGTCTTGAGTTTATAATTCTCTAGGTCTGCAGTAAGGATGAAGAACCTCCATTTTTCATAAGCGTCACTAATCACTGTGATATATATATACGGGTCTGAGAATCATTACCTTACAGGAAGCAAAATTCAGGTCATCTTTATCCCTCAATATTTGGAGTTCTACTACTTGTTCCCCTGTTTTCATCATCAGTCATTTCAGGAGAAATCTCTAAGATGAGAACATTTCCCTATTTATGCTTGTGGAAACCATTTCTCATGGGCTGAAAAAGCAGCCCCCCATCGTCCAAATTTTCCTCAGTCAGAGATGTTTTACATTGTCTTCCTGTCAATCATTCTTTCAGTAACAATTGCCTATCAATTTCACCTCCCCCGTCAAACAATTTTTATGCAGGAACTGCCTTCCAGAGCAAGGTATCAGCTTTGAACACTGTTTACAGAACTAGGATCTCCTCAGTGATGCACCAGCAGTGGTTACCCTGAATGCTGCCAAGTAGTTTGAACAGCTTGAGGTTCAAGTGAAACTTTTCCCCACATAATCATCAGACAAACAGCATGTTGGATTCCTTTTGCCAAAAAGGGGTGAACAAATAAAAACCTCCAAATTCAAGAGAATTTGGTTTATAACTCAAAACATATTAAATATTATTTGATCAGTTATTAAAATGAGAGATTTCAAGGGATAGGATGCCAATGAAGTATAAAATTACTTTTTCAATAATTAAAATTTAACCTTATTACTTAAATAAAAATGTGCCATCACTTTGCAGTGGCATTTTAAATACAAAGTCTTAAATTAATTTTGACTCAGATATTATGAGTCATTTGAATAAATGTTTACTTAGATCCAAAAGGCAAGTGTCATTTCATCAGCAATGAACTTTCTGGGGGTCCCATCAGCAAAATGAAAATGCTTGGTATGCTGGTTCTTACCACAGCAATAACAACAGTTCTCCCTGCTTCCTGCCCCTCCATTTGCTCAATAAATTATAAAGGAAATTTTCATGAGGTTTCTGCTCTAACATACCTGAAGAAAACCAATATACTCATATAATTTGCAAGGTGAGAGAGTTTAGTAATCACCCAGTTATTTCCTGAATTGTTTTAAATCTGACTCCACATTCAAATTTTTCTACATTCTCTTACTAATCCCCCCCTGGGAACTTCTTCCTTCTTCCTGTCTTGAGAATTATTTTACTAGAGCCAACAAATGCTAAAGCATAAACAAACCAATTAATAAAATTAGTAAATAATACTAACACAAATATTTATAAAACTTCAGCTCTTTCTTTTGAAAATTGTTGTTGCAGTGTAATTTTTAATGTAGTATTTCAATTTATATCAGCGCACTTTATAAAGCCTGTGTAACTCCAGGGGGGAAATATGTTCCCAGCCAAGGGCAAATAACTTTGAAGCCAAAATCTGTCAAAAGGAGAAATGAAGTGGGAGAAACTTGTTTATTGCTTACAAGCAGTCGTCTGCTTCTGCTCACTCATGTTTCTTGCAACGCAGCTGCAAAAGAACCCCACCAAACCTCTCTAGTCCAGATATGCCCTTGCTCCCACACTCTTGTAATCATCTATTGATATGGAGATGAACTACTTCTCTCCACCCCTTGGAAACACCTATTGATATGGAGATGCACTAAGACCAGGCGAGAGATTCTGGAAATATTGTAATTTTACCCAAAGCCTGTTTACTGGTCTTGGGGAGGCCTGGAGTGCCTGGTGATCAAACTACTCTGCTTGAATTAAAACATGTCACTTTATCAAAACAATGGTGATGTGATCTAAACTTAGAACTAAAGAAATGTCTATAATTGCAACCATATCTCAGAAATATTAGAGGGCATCCGAGTAGATTGTCCAGAGAAAGTCTTATTAAAAATATCTCTTGTTCTATTATCTATACTTTGAAAGTTGCTGAGAGGCTCTCACCCGCTACCCCAGTTGAGCTCACTTTCCTGTATCTCTTCACAGTTTGTCCCTTTAACTTCTTTCTATTTTTGCTATGCTAGAGTGGAAAGTAGTCCATCCTTCCCTCTGGCCATTTTCCTGTGATAATCTGACTGAACTTCCTTTGTCTTTCCAGCCCTTTTGCCTTTTTGCAGTCTTCACCATACAAGTCTGGAGAACCAGACTAGGTCAGAACTCCACTGAGCAAAGGTAGGAGAAAGACCAGAAAACACATTAATAATTTTTTACTCTTTCCACAAAAAGGTACATGATCGAAATAATACATTCAGTTAAGTCTTGAGCTTGAAATGCTAAACATCTTAAAAGAAGGGAAAAATTGGTTTTAAAAAATACTGAATACACTTGATAAAATATAAAATATGTAAATAAAAATATAAGTAATATCATGATCATCTATACTCTATGATGTATTTTATACTATAGGATTTATATGTTTCCCAATAAACTCATATATATAAAATATTGGTGTTTATAAATGTTATTTATTTATATATAATATATGCCATATGTGATATTTTTCATTATGTGTTTTTATATATAGTATAATATATAAGTACTATATATAGAGAGAGAGAGAGTTTACTTTCCACGTAGAAAACTCCAAAACAGATTGAGTTTAAAAAAAAGATATCTGGTTGGTGACTCTGTACATATCTCAGTAATAATGAAACTACTAAGAAGTTATTCTGGGCATCAAGTTTATATTCTACCTAAATGTTTAAAGTGTGGCTGGTACGTAAAGACATAGCACTCTTAAGTTTTGTATTAAAAGATGAAAGTTAAAAGCTGGAGCTAAAACTGCAAATATTAAGATTATTAACACCTTTCTGATTTGTAATATTATCAACACTTTCCTGATTTCTTATATTATCTTTAAACTCTGCTTATTATGTGAATGATTAAGACAAAGCAAGGAGATCTAATTCATTCATTTTTGTTTAGCAGGTCTCTGTTGCGGGGAAGAAATTTCCTCTATCCCTCCAGGTTCTTCTAGCTGGTCTAAGAATCACATTGACATGAAATACATTAACATGAGAAAAAGAACAAAATGTAATTATGTAAATATGGGGATGCCATAGACATACGTTCCAAAAACAGTCAGGGGGAAAGGTCATCCTGAACGAAGGAGCAGGGGATGGGGGTCTGAGACTTCAAAGAAAAGGGAAGCAATTCACAGGAATATGGAAAGAGTAAGTGTTTAATAAACAAAATACTTGATGGGCCACAGAAATAATGAGTCACAAAGAGGAATTTTAATAAACTTAGCCATGTCCCTCCCTGTCTACCACCCCTAGTTTACATTATAATATAGCTATCTATGATGACAGCTCTCCTCCTGGAATAGTTCCTCCATCTAAATTACTTTTATGCAGCTGTGCGAGTGGGGAGGGTAGTCAGACTTTCCTTCTGACCCTTTAGAGTCTTAATTGTTCTCAACTCTGAAGTAACCTGCATGTCACAATGGCACATCTTGGTCCCTACACCTCCTTGCTAGAAATGTGTACATTTAAGAATTAAAGTGAAGCCATTATGTGGGAGGAGGGAATATAAATGGAAAGGAGTAAGAAAGTACGGACAGCAACGATAATCTAAGGCATGGTAACAATTCCAATTCTAATTTTTATTTCTTTGCAGATAACCTTTATCATACGTCTCAGTTGCTTCTATCCAAAGCGACAAAGATCATTTAAATATCAGAAATGTCCTATCAAGAATTTAAAATCACATGATTATATTCTTATCCACTGATTTAGCCCTTGGGTACCCAATCTGTCATGCCATTAGAGGACTGCTGGTATGATTCATAAGCAGTTCTCCCTTGAAGTGATCTTTAGAGACTTGAAGAATCAGCAGTGCAGTCTGTCACCTCTACTAACCTATTCTATAGGTGTTACTTCTTTTATTTTATACAGAGCTTTCCACAAGCCTTGAGAAAGACAAATTAAAATCACTGATGGAGAGATGATCAGCCAAATGAGGCAGAAAATAAACCTAGGGGGAAAAATCATTTAGTAGTTGCTTCATTTTTGTAATCAAATGCTTTTCTTAGATGCCAAAAGACTGTAGTTCACCAGAAGTTATTAAACAGGTGGTGTGATTTCCCTCACTTTATTTTCATGTATAGTCACATACTTAAATGTTCAATAAGTATTTTAAATAAAAATATTAAAAATGAAAGAGACCTAACTTAAGGCTTTATTCTAGATAATAGTAGAATGTACATGAAGAAGTAAGATCTATTTGGTTGTCTGAGTGGCTTGATCTAAAGCATTTCAAGGCAATCATCAGAATTCCAGACTATGAAGTTCCACAGAGGGGAAAAGTGTGCCCAGGCTGGGCCTTGATAGCTATTTAATAGGCCTAATGTTGAAAAACATATTCCATTTATAAAAACATCATGACTGCTACTTGCAAATAGTGAGTCATAGCTCAGCAAGCTTTCTCAAAATGGATGTCTTTACAGAAAGCATAATCCAAGAAGAAAAAAGCTGGAAATCAGAACACAGGATTCTCTTTAGTAGTGATATCCAAAGCTAACTTCTATAGTCAGCATTTATGTCTTACATAGTTTCTGTAATTATAGAATCTGTTATTATGTTTTTCCTTATTTTTAGTAAGGCAGACGGCAATTAGTGATTTTTTAAAGTGATTTCCATTATTTCAACTATGCTAGTGAAAGTATATTTTCACCTACACACATACACATACACACACGCAACTGCATATTCAGAATCCTAGGGATTTTGTACTAGTCATCATCAGAGACAAACCTCGAAATTGTCATAGGGATCCAATTTTTTTTCATTTTATATTATTTTATTTTAAATACTATTTATTCCACTTCTAAAATCTATTTTGTTGTTTTTTTACTCAAAGAAGCCAATTTCAAACTGCCTCCCTGGGTTATGAATTTAGTTCTTCATTTTTATCTTTTAATATTTAAAACGTTAAAGTCTTTTGCAAATCGCTGTGTCAGCCCCAGCCTATCACTTGTGAATACTCCCGTAAGACTCACTCTCATGACAGTAACATCATCTTGTGATTGGTAATCTTTGTGAGTCGATCCTCAGAAGACTGGCCTCTTGAGCATTTCTGCATACATTGGCCCTGGATGGCCAAGTGATGGCCCTGTGGTGTTCTTTTGCGGTTGTCCCCGCCACGGCCTTACAGAGTTCACTGAGTCGGGATCAGCTCTCAGTCTCCAGGCTGGGGTGGCCGCATGTCATGACTAACACAAATCCAGCTTTCTGACACTGCTAAACACGTGTTCCCACTGCTGAAGTCTCACCAGGACTCTCTATCCATAGGACTGAGTCTATCTGGCACTGGTTGTTTATTACAGTAAGAACTATAGTTTTTAATAGCTCCCCTTTTTAAGCCCCTAAGTGTCCCTGACTGGATGAGAATTTACGTAGTCCCTTGCATACACAAGGCCGAGGACCTCAGCCACCTACCTGTACTGTATTAAAACTTCAGTCTCTAAAGCAGGGATTCTCAAACATGAGCATCATTTTGTTAAAACAGATTGCTGGGCTCCTTTCCAGAGCTCTGATTCTGAAGAACCCTTATTAGGTTCAAAAATTTGGATTTTGCAAATTCCCATGTTAATAAGAATTACAGTCTAGAACCAAACTTTGAGGGCAACTGACCTAAGAGGTGTGTGTGTGTGAGTGTGGGAGAGATTCATTCAGATATGCACGTGGACCTTTGATCCTTTGTAGGTTAGACTTCTTTCTGTCTGCAGGGACCAGAGGTCCTCCTCCTTGGTCATTGTCACTGCCTCCTTCTCCTCCTCTTACTGCTGCTATTGCTTTTCACACATCAGTTATTCATTAGTTTGTTTCCCTTTCACTCCTGTTCAGTTTCCACTGGAACCCAGATGCAGAGAATCATTTCACCATGGACCTCATTCCATGGTATTGCCATGACTGGTTTTTCAAGGTCTTTATTTTATTGCCCCATCATATCCTTACTTTCATTTCCTCCACAAGATAGGAAACTACTCTGTTTCACATAGAGGCTTTAAAATTCCTGCTTTCTTGAATTCCTATAAAAATATACAATTACTGTATATGTATATGTATATACATATTGCATATTGGTGTAATAATAATATATTATTTTTAATGCTTTATTAGATTCATTTAGCTAATATTGTATTTGACATTTCACTTTCATGTTTACAAATGGAAGGTTTAGTTTTTTTAAATCTTTTCTTGTTATTCTGATTATACTTTGACCCTTTTTTAAATTGAATATGGTTGATATACAATACTTTGTTGGTTTCATGTATACCACCTAGTGATTCAACAATTATTTACACTGTTCATCCCAACTAGTGTAGTTACTGTCAACATAGAAATGTTACAGAATTATTAACTATATTCTCTATGCTGTACTTTCACCCTGTGACTAATTTATATTATGACTGAGATTTTGTGCATCTTAATCCCCTTCACCTATTTCACCCACCCACCCTAACTCCTCCCCCATGGTAACCACCGATCACTTCTCAGGGTCTATGAGCTACTGCTATTTTGTTCATTTTGTTTTGTTTTGTTTATAGCATCAACAAATAAGTGAAGTCATACTGTATTTGTGTTTCTCTGCCTGGCTTACTTCACTTAGTATAATACCCTCTAGGTCTATCCATGTTGTCACATATGGCAGGATTTCTTTCTTTTTTATGGCTGAATAACATTCCCTTGTGTATATGTACCACCTCTTCTTTATCCATTAATCTTTTGATGGACATTTTGGTTGCTTCCATATCTTGGCTATTGTAAGTAATGCAGCAATAAACATAGGGGTGCATATATCTTTTTGAGTCAGAGATTTTGTTTTCTTTGGGTAAATTCCACTGCTGGCTTATTGCCTTATTTCTTATTATCTGATAAGTATAACTAAAGCTGTACACTATTCTGCAAGTAAAGGTTTAGTGATGTCCACAAATCTTGTCATTTAGTATTTTTATTATTTTGAAATTTCCATATTAATTTGTCTTTAACCCAAAAGGTAGTTAAGAATAATCTATTCAATTTCAGACATAGTAAATGTAATTGATGACCAATCGCATTGTGATTATAAAATGGAGTTTATTTTTAGAGCAGTTTTAAATGCACATGAATATTGAGCAGAAAGTACCAAGAGTTCCCATATACTCCCCACTATTCCTCCAAAAGTTTTTCCTGTATCTTGCATTAGTGTAGTTATTTGTTATAGTTGATGAGCCAACATTGACACATTATTATTAATTAAATTCATAGTTTACATTAGGGTTCACACTTTGTCTTGTACATGGGTTCTATAGGCTTTAACAAATGTATAATGACATATATCCACTATTACGGTATCATACAGAATAGTATTTAGTGTGCTAAAAACCCACTGTATCCTACCTATACAACCCACTCTCTCTCCACTGAGTTTTGTTTGGATAGGCTAGTCTATGTAATATTGCTACTTTTGTTAGACCAGGACAGTTAATTTTGTAACCTCAAAAAGAATGATTTAGAGGTATGCACTGTGTACACCTATTGTGTTAGTTAAATCTTCCACTTATACATTATTTATATGATCTCTAACGTTTTGGGGATGGGTGTTTTAAAACCTTGAAAACTGATATATCTCTACCCATAATTCTGCCAGTTATTGTTTATTCTGGCTAAATTAGAATATCCCTGTTTATAGTTAATCATTTAATTTATTTCTTCAGCATTCTTTCTGAGTGTCTACTCTGTGTCAGTCAGTTTTAGACACTGGGCACAAAGCATTGAACAAAACCTACAAAATAGCTACTCTTCGGAAGCTTACATTCTTTGGGGTACTGATGAGCAAGAATAGAGAATAAATGAATGTAACATGTAAGATATGAGATTTCAATAAATGCAATGGAAAAAATTCAGCCAGTAGTATGAAAAAAAGTTATAGGGGGTGAGAATAAGATTTTTCTAAACAGATCTGATTTGATTGAGAACCTGAAATAGATGAGGGACAAAGCAATGTAAATATCTGAGGAAAGAGCATACTAGACTAATGGGCCAACCTATGCAAGGGTGCTGAAACAGTAGCTAATTTCTTATCTTCATGAATATATTCTTAATTATTTTTTTTTATCAGTTTGTAATGTTGAAGAGGAAAGCTTTTTCCTCTGCCATTCAAGGTTCTTCTTACTGACCTGGGAGTTAAATTGACATGAGACAGATTAACAGGAGAAAATGAAATTTCATTTTGTATGTACAGGAATGCCACATACATGAGATGGTTAAAGACAGAATGGTTAAATGAGGTATATACCCCATCCCGAGCTAAGGAATGTGACCGGCGCCTGGAGTTCAAATAGGAGGACATTTCACAGGACAATAAAGAGCAAATGTTCCGTAATTAGATGTTTTCCCAACCACACAGGTGGGTCATTCAGATAAAATTTACCTCTGGCAACCTTTCTAAGAAAGACCCCAATTTAGATTTTTTTAGATCGTTAAGGGAGGGGTATATTTTCTCTTTGAGCCTGCAAGGTCTTGATTGTCTTCAGCTCAAAACAGTCCAGATGCCCAAGTGGCACATTTTGTTCTGAACCCCATCCATAACAGCTTTGATAACATTTTTCATGATGTTATTTACTTTCAATTCTACTTTGTTTATATTCATTTCCTGCCTATGATTGGTAAGTTATAGCTATTTACCCAATATTCATTTTCTTCCCTTTCTTGTTAACAGAAACCACAATTTACTCAGCACAACAATTTATCTGGATGTCTATACTTTCTGTGATATATTGAAAAGTGGTCCCCCAGAATATCAGGCCTTAAACCTGGAACCCATAATTTTTACTATATTTGGAAAAAGTTTGCAGTTGTGATCAAGTTAAGGATTTTGAGATAGGAGATTATCCTGGATTATCTGTGTGGGCCTAAAATTCCATCACACGCATCCATATAAGAAGGAGGCTGAGAGGCATTTGACCCACTGAGGAGAGAAGGCAATTGGGAGACAGGCAAAAGATTGGAATGATGTGTCCAAAAGCTAGAAAACATTGACAATCACTGGAAGCTGGAAGAGGAGAAGAGTTGAATCTCTCCTAGAACCTCTGGAGGGAGTGTTGACCTGCTGACACCTTGATTTTGGGTTTTGTCTCCAGAACTGTGAGAGAATAGTTTTCTGTGTTTTAAGCCATCCAGTCTGTGGTCATTGTAATTTTGGCAATAAGAAACAAACACACGTACACGTACCTACGTAGACATCCTTAAAGTTAAAAGTAGCTGCATGAAACAGTCGTTGACCCTGAGTCCTAAATAGCACTCTACTGATGGTTTCTGGGGGATGTATTATTATCCTAACATAGATGGTATTCCTTCCTCTTCCTTTGTCTCTTCCTTCCTGTAACGTGTATGCATTTGGGTGTGAAACAGGCTATCACCTCCCTGAATACTCTTCTTAGAATGCTGTGTCTCTCTTGATTGACTACTTAATTCTCAGGGCTTGAGTGGAAGAAAGGAGAAAAAAATGCTTGGGTCCTGGTAATCAGCCTGTAATTGTTTTCATCCTTTCTTCACTCCCGTAGTCTGTTCTCTGTTGCTGCTGTGATTTGTCTGCCCTCAGTGGTGTGAGGTCAGGCAACAAATGGAGAAAAATGAGCAGAAATAAAAACTCTCTCCAGACTTCCTGCCTACCCCCCCAAGTCATGGAAGTTCACCCTGTCTAGCAGGAGCTAGTGTTTATCTACTGTACTGCATTACACTGTCCTCTTATCCTCAGGTGTTTCTCATACTTGATTGCTATAATTATTTAATTCCATATACTTAAACTTCCTCTCTGACATCTCCAGACTTGAGCTGGGGGAGAGCTCCAGTACACTGGGTTGGTTTGTCATCTTGTCATGAACCAGAAATTTCAGATACTTATTTAAACTTTCTTTTTATAGCTGGTGTTAAATTTTCCTGTGTATGTATAAGCAGAAATAGGTTTTGCCATATCTGTTGAGCTCACCTTTTGATTTTTTGATTTGAAGTTACCTTTTATAACTTTGTGAATTTAGTTCTCATAAAACTCATTGTTTTCTATATTATCTGCCCTGATTTTACATATGAAATTGAAAGAAGTAAGTTATGTAGCTCTGAGGGGGGAAGGGTTTTCCTGGCCAGGGGTGAGTCCCCTATAAATTTGGTGAAACTGAAATAAACCAAGAAAAAGGGTAGGTTGGGAGAAAGGGTAGGTTGGGAGAAAGGCTTTCATTCCTTACAGTCACTTGAGTTCGCTAACCAGGCCCGGCCCTGTCTGTCTCCTTCAGCCATTGGCTCAAGGTCTCCTTCCCCTACCTACCCCTTCTGGAAGGAACTCCATAGGTGGGTCCTTGGTGACTGGCAGATGCCAGATCAATTATGTACCAGGAACGGAGGGGACAAGAGAATGGCTGTTTTCTCTCCATCCTTTGTCCTGGAGGCTGCAAGGCTCTGCAGTGGTAAACAGCCATTGATATGTAAATGGACTAAGGATAGGCAGAGATTCTGGAAATTCTGTCATTTACCCCACAGTTACTTTTTAAAGTTGACATAACTGGAATTGATTGGGCCAGGTTTGAACCTGTGTCTGTCATATCTGTAAGTTCTGCAGGGACTAGATTAATATAATACTTCTACACTTTCTCCTACTCAACACATCTCTTGGAGTCAGCATTTGGCAAAAGACACACATTCACAATGGCAAATAAAAAGATGGATGACTGTATAAGCGACAGTATTGGTCAAAAGAAATCTGAAATGTGTCGAGGATAAGACACAGCTTTGCCTACTTGCAATTCACTTAAATGTTTTTAAATTGGCTTTAATGAAATTTTATCTCCTTGAGTAGATATAAAACTGAGTTTATCATTCAGTCTCTCTTTGTCTGTGTTATCTGAAATGTCTGCTTAGGGACAGCACCTCTGCCTAAAAGGTCTACTCTGCCAAATGAGAACCTTCGACTGAATGTACATGTGTGTGTATGTGTGTGTGTGCATGCAGGCTTCCCATACCAGCAAGAAATTCTCAAATACTAACATGGTGTGAAGGAATTCAACTCAATTCAACTCAGTTCTGACACTCTGTGCCTGGGGATAACATCAGATTCCACAGGATCACCCTCCACTTCAGGTGCCATTTGCAAGCTCAGGTTGTTAACTACACTTGTGACCAACATGGAGGTTACCATAACCCCCTCCTTGGATGTGATTAATTCACTTAGAATGGCTCACAGAACTCAGGAAACCCATTTACTCACTAGATTATTGATTTATTACAAAGAATATTAAAGGATATGAAACAACAGGCAGGTGAAGAGACACATGCAGTGTCCTGAACAAAGGAGCTCTGTCCTCCTGGAGCTTGGGACCTGGCATTGTGGCACATGGAAGATCTCTGCTTCCCCAATCTGGAAGCTCCACCCAAACGCCCTATTTTTCTTTTTTATTAATGGAGGCTTGATTACATAGACATGATTGATGAAATAATTGGCCATTGGTGATTGATTCAACTTTTAGCACCTTCCTCCCTTTGGAAGTCAGGGGGTGGGACTGAAATTTCAAACCTTCTATTCATGGTTGGTTCCCTGGCAAACAGCCCCCATCCTTCAGTGCTTCCCAAAAGTCACCTTTGTTAACATTAACCAGTATGGTGGAAAATGGTTTGTTATGAATAACAAGACACCCATTTTACCTTCAGGGCCCTAAAATGTTTTCAGTAACTGAGGACAAAAAAACATAGTTTAACGAAGGATGCTATCATTGTCCTTCTTGCTCAGGAAATTCCAGTGGATCTGGGAGCTGTTAGCCAGGAACTACGGATGAAGACCAAATATATATGAGAAATATATTTTGGTGACCTGAGTGACAAAATATATTTATTTCTTATAAATCACAATATTACAGAAGTAACTCTTAATTTTTACTAAAGGCTGTCCAGAGCAAAAGTGTATATTGTTAGGTATATAATAGAAAGATTTCTAAATTGAATACAGGAAACATAGACTAAGATTGTGAAGACTCACCTTGAAAGTGATGTGGCTAAAGAATTTCTGAATTGAGATTGTGATTAATTCCCACATTCTATAGGAGCACTTCCCTGCGTGCGTGGGGATCAGGTAGGAGTTCATAGTAAAACTAATTATAATGATCTTTCTTGTTTGACTGAAATATCTGAAATTCTTTCAAGGGACTACATCATCTTGACATGTACATTACTGAAATTTTAAGTATGTGTTCTAAAAAATACAATTACAGTTTTTCTCAATACTGAAAGAGTAACATAATTATCTTTCCTCATCACATAAAAAATGGAGAACAATTTGAATTAAGATATCAGTGAATATCTCAGTGACTAAAAAAATGGGCTATGGAGTCAGAGACTTCTGTTTGAATCTTTTTTCGTCACCTGCAATCTGTGTGACCTTGGGCACTAAACTTATCAAATATCAGTATTATTGTATGTAAAATGAGAGCAGTTGTAACTTTCCCATTAGGCTCTTGCTAAATTCCTTTTTATTACGCTGGATTCTCCAGAGAAACAGCACCAATAGGATCTCTCCATACAGATATAAATACATAACAATATCAATATTAATATATAACTATAATGATAATGAAATATAAATAAATCTATATAGATATGCCAATTATTTATCCATTTATCCATCCATTCCTCTATCTCTCCCTCTTTCCATCAAGAGAGGAGAGATACTTATTTTCAGGAATTGGCTCACACAATCATAGGGGCTGACATGTCAAAATCTACAAAGCAGGCCAGCAGGCTGGTGACTACGGTAAGAGTTGATGTTGCAGTGTTGTGTCTGAATTTTGCAAGGCAGCAGGCTGGAAAGTAGGCAGGGATACTATATTGCACTCTTAAGGAGAATCCTGAGTGTGATGAGGAAGAATCTTTCCCAGTTCCTCTCCTCTAGTTTCTGGTGGTTTGTTGGCAATCTTTGGCATCCCTTGGCTTACAGATCTCTCTACCTTTATCTTCATATGGTGTTCTCTCTGTGAGCATGTCTCTGTATCCAAATTTTCTTTTTATAAGGACACCGGTCATGTTGGATTAGAGCTCATCCCAATGACTAATGACTTTATTTTGGCGAATTACATCTGCAACAACCTTGTTTCTATATAAGGTCACTTTCTCATGTTCCAGGGGTTAGGATGGCAAGATATGAATTTTGGGCATCCACAATTCAACACATAATATCCTTGTAAAAGAAAGCACTCACTAAATGATAGTTACTGTTTTCAGACATAATCAGATACTTAAGGAAGATTGAATTTAGAGTTCTTTAAGAAAAGAATATGTAAATTATATTAAGAACTTGAGCTAATTCAAGTAGAGGATACTTATTTGTCCTCAGTTCTATGACATCAGTAATAAAAAAGCATGGTGCTTGACAAATGAGTACAAATTTTAAAATAAGAAGTATTAGTTCTCTAAGTATTGATAAATTAAAGGAAATAGAGGAATTCTAGAGGAAATATCTATAGGTTTTGAGAATATTTTAGCTCTTTCTCTATGATTTTACAGATTTATAGTTTCCCTCAGAGGATTATCTGATTCTGAGTCTTCAGGAGCCTATCCTGAAGAATATTGATCGAAAGCTCATGAAGAAAAGGTGTTAATTTCCCCATGCAAAGAAAAAAATACTGAGAAGAAGGGAATATTTCAATGAACATAGTACTCTCTAGATCCATCCATGTTGTTGCAAATGGCAGGATTTCTTTTCTTTATGGCTGAATAATATTCCATTGTGTATATGTACCACCTCTTTTTAATTCATTCATCTATTGATGGACACTTAGGTTGTTTCCATATCTTAGCTATTGTAAAGCAGTTTAATTTTCACTTCTTGTTTGGAAGTTCCATGCTTTGGTCAACTATGCCTTTGTAGTTCTGCTTTTCTCTTCCTTTGAAAACAAACTGATTCAAGCCCTCATTACCATGTTAACATATGTCTTGCCAATGGGTTTCAGCCCTAGGCAAGTTCCCTATGGATTCAATGTGACCAAAGAAATTGACAGCAAAACGTTCTTTGGAGTGAAAGGGTTACACCCACCTTTATTTCCACAGTGGCAGGTCAGTCACTAAAATCCTGTTCACTCAGAGCGAGTCTGTATGCAGCAAGCCAGTCTCTGCCTATGGGCTCCTCTGTCTGCACAGTCATCCCACAGAGCCGTCCTCTGGGCCTCTCTGCACAGTCGTTCTGCACAGCCGTCCTCTGGGCCTCTGTCCTTGGCACTGCCACCACTCCAACCTCTGCTCTGCTATCCTCCCTTCCGACCCACGTTCCCCAACCCCTTTCCCTTTGGAAACCGCTGTTCTGTTCTTGGGTACTGTGAGTCTGCTGCTGTTTTGTTCCTTCAGTTTTTGCTTTGTTGTTATACTCCACAGATGAGTGAAATCATTTGGTACTTGTCTTTTTACGCCTGGCTGATTTCAAGGAGCATACTACCCTCTAGTTCCATCCATGTTGTTGCAAATAGTAGGATCTGCTTTCTTTTTATGGTTGAATAATATTCCACTGTGTAAATGTACCACCTCTTCTTTATCCATTCATCTACTGGTGGACACTTAGGTCGCTTCCATTTCTTGGCTATTGTAAATAGTGCTGCAATAAACATAGGGGTGCATATGTCTTTTTGAATCTGTGATCCTTTTTTCTTAGGGTAAATTCCTAGGAGTGAAATTCCTGGGTCATACGGTATTTCTAATTTTAGTTTTTTGAGGAACCTTCATACTGCTTTCCACAATGGTTGAACTAGCTTACATTCCCACCAGCAGTGTAGGAGGGTGCCCCTTTCTCTGCATCCACTCCAGCATTGTTCTTGCTAGTGTTTTTGGTGTTAGCCATACTAACTAGTGTGAGGTGATATCACACTGTGGTTTTAAATTGCATTTCCCTCATGGTTACCAATATGGAGCATCTTTTCACGTGCCTATTATTCATACGAATTTCTTCTTTGGAGAAGTGTCTGTTCAGATCCTCTGCCCATTTTTTAATTTGGTTATTTGCTTTTTGGGTGTTGAGGTGCATGAGTTCTTTATATATTTTGGATGTCAACTCCTTATCGGATATGTCATTTGTGAATATATTCTCCCATACTGTAGGATGCCTTTTTGTTCTACTGATGGTGTCCTTTGCTGTACAGAAGCTTTTTAGTTTGATATAGTCACACTTGTTCATTTTTGCTTTTGTTTCCCTTGCCAGGGGAGATATCTTCATGAAGAAGTTGCTCATGTTTATCTCCAAGAGATTTTTGCCTATGTTTTTTTCTAAGAGTTTTATGGTTTCATGACTTACATTCAGGTGTTTGATCCATTTCGAGTTTACTTTTGTGTATGGACTTAGACAGTAATCCAGTTTCATTCTCTTACATGTAGCTATTCAGTTTTGCCAACACCAGCTATTGAAGAGGCTGCCATTTCCCCATTGAATGTCCATGACTCCTTTATCATATATTAATTGGCCATACATGTGGGGGTTTATATCTGGGCTCTCTATTCTATTCCATCAATTTATGGGTGGTTCTTCTGCCAGTACCAAATTGTATTGATTACTGTCACTTTGTAGTAGACTTGAAGTTGGGGTGTGTTACCCCCCCAGGTTTATTCTTCCTTCTCAGGATCGTTTTGGCCGTTCAAGGTCTTTTGTGGTTCCATATGAATTTTAGAACTATTTGTTCTAGTTCGTTGAAGAATGCTTTTGGTATTTTAATAGGATTGCATTGAATCTGTAGATTGCTTTAGGCAGATGGCCATTTTGACAATACTAATTCTTCCTACCCAGGAACATGGGATGCATTTCCATTTATTAGTGTCCTCTTTAATTTCTCTCAAGAGTGTTTGTAGGCTTCAAGGTATGGGTCTTTCACTTCCATGGTTAGGTATATTCCTAGGTATTTTATTCTTTTTGATGCAACTGTGAATGGAATTGTTTTCCTGATTTCTATTTCTGCTTGTTCATCATTAGTATAAAGGAATACAACAGATTTCTGTGTATTATTTGCTGAATTCAGATATTCTAGTAGTTTTGGAGTGGATTCTTTAGGGTTTTTATGTACAATATCATGTCGCCTGCAAACAGTGACAGTTTAGCTTCTTCATTACCAATGTGGATGCCTTTTATTTCTTTGTGTTTCCTGGTATCCATGATTAAGACTTCCAGTAATATGTTGAGTAAAAGCAGGGAGAGTGGGCATCCTTGTTCCTGATCTTAATAGAAGAGCTTTCAGCTCTCGCTGTTATGTATGATGTTGGGTGTGGGTTTTTCATATGTGGCCTTTATTATGTTGAGGTACTTGCCCTCTATACCTATTTTGTTGAGAGATTTTATCATGAATGAGTGTTGAATTTCGTCAAATGCTTTTTCAGCATCTATGGAGATGATCATGTGATTTTTGTCCTTTTTATTGATATAGTGGATGATGTTGATGGATTTTTGAATGTTGTACCATCCTTGCTTCTCTGGGATGAATCCCATTTAATCATGATCTTTTTTATGTATTTTGGAATTTGGTTTGCTTATACTTTGTTGAGTATTTTTGCGTCTATGTTCATCAGGATATTGGTCTGTAATTTTCTTTTTTTCTGGTTTCTTTATCTGGTTTTGATATTAGAGTGATGCTGGCTTCATAGAATGAGTTTTGAAGTACTCCCTCCTCTTCTACTTTTTGGAAAACTTTAAGGAGGATGGCTATTATGTCTTCTCTAAATGTCTGATAAAATTCAGCAGTGAAGCCATCTGGTATCCAGGGGGTTTTTTTCTTGGGTAGTTTTTTGATTATGGATTCAATTTCATTGCTGGTAATTGGTCTGTTCAGATTTTCTGTTTCTTTCTGGGTCAGTCTTTGAAGGTTGTATTTTTCTAGAAAGTTGTTTATTTCTTCTAGGTTATCCAATTTGTTAGCATATAATTTTGTTCACTTGGGATTTTTCTTCCTTCTTTAAATAGGCCTGGATTGCTATAACTTTCTTCTTAGAACTGCCTTCACTGTGTCCCACAGAAGTTGGGGTGTTCTGCTGTTGCTTTATTTTGTCTCCATATATTGCTTGATCTCTGTTTTAATTTGATCATTGATCCACTGATTATTTAGGAGCATGTTGTTTAGCCTCCATGTGTTTGTGAGCCTTTTTGTTTTCTTTTCTCAATTTATTTAAAGTTTCATACCTTTGTGATCTGAGAAGTTGGTTGGTACAATTTCAATATTTTTGAATTTGCTGAAGCTCTTTTTGTGGCCTAATATATGATCTAGTCTGGAAAATGTTCCATATGCTCTTGAGAAGAATGGGTATCCTGTTGCTTTTGGGTGGAGTGTTCTGTAGCTGTCTGTTAGGTCCATCTGTTCTAATGTGTTGTTCAGTGCCTCTGTCTCCTTACTTATTTTCTGCCTGGTTGATCTGTCCTTTGGAATGAATTGTGTGTTGAAGTCTCCTACAATGAATGCATTGCATTAGATTTTCCTCTTTAATTCTGTTGGTATTTTTTGCACATATTTGGGTGTTCCTGTGTTGGGTATGTAGACATTTATAATGGCTATGTCCTCTTGTTGGACTGACACCTTTATCATTGTATAATATCCTTCTTTGTCTCTTGTTACTTTCTTTGTTTGAAGTCTATTTTATCTAATAAAAGTATTGTAACTCCTGTTTTTTCTCCCTATTATTTACATGAAATATCTTTTTCCATCCCTTCACTTTTAGTCTGTATATGTCTTTGGGTTTGAAGTGAGTCTCTTGTTGGCAGCATATAGATGTTCTTGCTTTTTTATCCATTCTGTAACTCCATGTCTTTTGATTGGTGCATTCAGTCCATTTACATTTGGGGTGACTATTGATAGGTATGTACTTATTGCCATTGCAGGTTTCGCATTCATGGTTACCAAAGGGTCAAGGGCAGCTTCTTTACTATCTAAGAGTCTAACTTAACTTGCTTGTTATGCTGTTATAAACACAACCTGAAGATTCTTTTTTTTTCTCCCATCTTTTTCTTTGTCCTCCTCTCTTTATATGTTAGGTGTCATATTCTTTACTTTTATTGTTTCCTTTGACTGTCTTTGTGGGTAGCTGATTTAATTTGGCATTTGCTTAGTAATTAATTGGGCTTATTCCTTTACTGTGGCATTATTTTCTCTGGTGACAGCTATTTAGTCTTGAGCATACCTCCATCTAGAGCAGTCCTTTTAAAATACACTGTTGAAATGGTTTGTGGGATATAAATTCCCTCAACTTTTGCTTATCTGGGAATTGTTTAATCTCTCCTTCAAATTTAAATGATAATCTTGCTGGGTAGAGTAATCTTGGTTTGCGACCCTTCTGTTTCATTGCAGTGAATATATCATGCCACTCCCTTCTGGCCTGTAATGTTTCTGCTGAGAAGTCTGATGACAGCCTGATGGGTTAACCTTTGTAGTGATTTTTTTCTCTCTCTGTCTTCTTTTAATACTCTGTCCTTGTCCTTAATCTTTCCCATTTTAATTATTATATGTCTTGTTGTTGTCTTCCTTGGGTCCCTTGTGTTGGGAGATCTGTGCACTTCCTTGACCTGAGGGACTGTTTTCTTCCCCAGATTGGAAAGTTTTCAGCAATATTTCTTCAAAGACATTTTCTGTCCCTTTTTCTCACATCTTCTTCTTATTGTACCCCTATAATGCGAATATTGTTCTGTTTGTGTTGGCCACACAGTTCTCTTAGTATTCTTTCATTCCTAGAGATCCTTTTTTCTCTCTCTGCCTCTGCTTTTTTCTATTCCTGTTCTCTAATTTCTATTCCATTTACCTTTCCTCTACCTCATCTAATCCACTTTTAAATCCCTCCATTGTTCTCTAATTTCTATTCCATTTACCGTCTCCTCTACCTCATCTAATCCACTTTTAAATCCCTCCATTGTGTGTTTCATTTCAGCTACTGTATTTTTAAGGTGTTTATCTCCCTCCTGAATTCATCTCTTAGCTCTTGAATATTTTTCTGTAGCTCCATTATCATGCTTATGACTTTTATTTTGAATTCTTTTTCAGGAAGATTGGTGATTTCAGTCTCACTGAGCCCTCTTTCTGGTGTTTGAGGGATTTTGGATTGAACAAGTTTCTTCTGCCTTTATGTAATCCTATTGGCTAATGAGAATTATTAGGTTTGTGTAGGCAGCTCCCTCTAGTGCTCTGAAGCTCTGCTCTTTGGAACTGCCCACTACCTGGAGTGATGGCAGTGGTCGCAGGTGAGCAGTGCTGGTGCCTACCCTAAGGACAAAGCTCTTTCCTGCCTCTTGGCCACAGTGCCTGCCTCCACTGTCAGGGCCAGTGAGCTGCACACAGGGGGCAGCCTCTGCGTTAAGCTGTGTAATTGCTGTAGGCGGGGCTGCTCTCCTGCTGGTCTAGCGTGATGATGGGGCAGCGGGTTTGCACACAGGTGCAGGTGGGGCAGTAGTAGTGGCAGGCTCCTTATCACGGTGGGGGCCTCTGGGCTGTATTGCCAGCCAGGGAGATGGAGCCTGAAGCTCCTGAAAGTCCCCAACCTGCTGAGCTGAGTGTGCTGGGACAGTTGTTCACCTGTTCCTTCTCCTGAATCCTTGACCCTTTTTCAGCCCTCTCACTGTTGAAACGTCTCTCAAAGTGGGCAGCCAGTTGTGGGAATCTGTTTGCAGTCTTAGTCTCTGAATTCGGTTTTCAGCCCCTCTGATCTCCAGAGCACCATAAAATGTGGATTTGTGCTCCTGGAGTAGATTTCTAGGGCTGGGTATTAACAGTCCTGGGCTTCTACTCCCTCCCCACTCTGATTCTCTTCCTTCCGCTGGTAAGCTGGGGTGGGGGTAGTGCTCCAGTCCTGCCAGGTTGCTGTTTTATTACTTTACCCTTTTCCATGAGATGTCCTCTTTTTGCAGATGTAAACTGGCTGGTACAATCTTATTTCTGGCCACACTTTTAGGAATAGTTGTATTTGCTGTGTTTTCATATTATATGTGGTTTTGGGAGGAGATTTGTGCCTCACTTCTCATGCCGCCATCTTTTTTCCTCTGGATTAATTTTTTTATGACGTAGTTTAGTAGCATTTTTTTTCTTAACCTAGACTGATATAAACTATGTTGCAAATGTTGTCACTTCTTAAACTTATCTCTTGTAGATTTTTTACACTGATGTATTTGGTTTATATTGTAATCGAATATGACATATCAGATATATTTGTTCATTTCGGACAAGTAAGTATTGAGCATGAAATATGAGTCAGAAACTGTACTAATCTCTAGTATTTTAGCCTTAATAGAGCTTATATTCTATCAGAGAAAGACCAACATAAAAAATAAATAATATATATTGGTGAGACATGGATAAAAAATGGTGGGAAACTGGATAAAGGGAATATGGAATACTACTGGTCATGGAAGTGCTAGAAAGAGCCTACAGATATGTAAGGGAAAGACGTTTCAGAAACAGTCAATTCACTTTACATAAGAAATGGAAAGAAGCCTGATATAAGGAAGAAAGTGGCAGAAGATGACAACAAAGGAGTGAGGATGGTGCCAAATCTTGAGAACTTTGTAGACCATTGTTTGGAACTTGGCTTTTATTATAAGTGTCATGGGAAGCCATTTGAGAACTTGATCAGAAGAGATGTGCAATATTTCTTGTAGCTGTCATCAGAGCTATAGGTATAAGACTAAGAAAATGAGTACCATTTAGAAGTCATTGCAATAATGTAAGCAAAAGCCAATTGCAGCTCAAATCTGTGGTATAGTAGTAGTTGATATCGTGGCAAATGATTGATCCTGATATATTCTGAAGAAACAAGCAAAAATATTTGATAATGAATAGGATAGTGGTGTTGAAATACAGAGTAAATTCAAGAATAACTCCGCGGCATTTGTCTGGAACTACAAGAAGGGCAGAATTGGCATTTATAGGTTTGGGAAGATGATAGAATTGGGTATATTTACCTGATTTTCAAGGGAGTGGTTCAGACTACACATATCTTCAATACATAGATAGCCATTTGTTAACTATGAAACTAGCTTAGGATTTCCTAGAGAAAGAGCATGAGGAGAGAGGAGTTCCTGAGATGGAGCATTGATGCACAACGAAATTTAGAGTAAGGAGATGAAAGGCATATCAGTGCAGGAGACTGAGTGCACACAACCAGTGTGATGGAAGCCCAACAAAACAGATGTGTCACAGAAGGTATGTGGGAAAAAGAAAAGTTTTTTAGAAAGGAATGAGTCGCAACTTTATCATTAATCTATCAGTATGTGCTTTATCCTGTAAATTCTCTCAAGCTCTTTCTCTGTGCTGCCCCCTTGTTTGTGCTTTGCATTTGGTAATTATAAAATAATTTCATACAAACTTAGAAACCTTATGAAATAAGGGATAAGGAAGGAGAGGATAAAAATAAAGAAAATGAAGAAGGGAAAGGAGAAAAGATGGTAAAAAAGGAAGGGCATCCACTGTTAATTGAGGTATATTAATTGTAGCTCATTTTAAACACATTTTCTGTATTATTGAAATATAAAATCCACATTTATAATGAATTTAAAATTTTAATTCAATGTTATATCTTAAGCATTTTTAATGATACTTAAATTTCCATGATGATGCTTCTAATATTTTTAGTTATTTTACTATTTCTGGACCATTATTTTATATTTAACTCTCTTGCTATTATAAACACAGAAGTACTTTATCCACAGGTATGATAATTTCTTTAAAATAGAGTCACATGAGTGTTTTTAAACTCTGAAATGGAGCTATTGAGTTAAAGAATATGAATATATCTAAGGCTCCTATAAAGTATTACCAGCTTGTTTTACAGAAAGTTTCACTCATTCACTTTCTCTTCAGCCTTGTAAAGAGAATTATCAATTACTTTGCACATGCCAGAACTTAGCTACTTTTTAATATATATACATTTAAGGATTTTGGTAGTGAAAAATACTTCCTTTTTAAGTATTTAAATGTCTTTCATTTTGTGAGGTTGATATTTTTTCACTCCAAATAATAGCTGGCCATATTTACTCCCTACTTGTGTGTATGTGTATATATGTGAGAGAGAGAGTGTGTGCATGTGTGTGTGCGTGTGTGTGATTCGTCTCTACTTGCTTATTGCTCATTATTTCTATTAGAGTTTTAGTTTTGTAAAAATATTATTTTTATAACCTTATATTTAAAAAATATTACTACTCTATCATATTTATTGTAAATATTTCTCACATTTGTTGAGTTTTTCTACTTTGTTTTTTATATTTTATTGTTGTTTCTTCATATGGCTTTATTTTAAACTTGTAGAAATGTTTATATAGTCAAACCTATTTTCTCCTCTCTATAGAGAGGAGAAAAATTCTCCTCCAGCATCTTACTAATTTTTTTAATTGCTTTTTATTTTACCACCAACCCTTTAATCTACCTGGAATTTATTTTGTTGTATGGTGTGTGAAGAGGTCCAGAATGAGCTTCCCCCAAATGTGCCACTTTGGCATGTGGATTACTTTGAGCTGAAGTCAGTCAAGGCGCAAAAGCCTCAGGAGGAGCTTTAATCTCCCCCTTCCTGACTAAAAGAATTTAGATAGAGGGCATACTCCACGAAGAGAGCTGTCAGGAAAGATAGCTCCAAAGAATATGGGCTAGGTGTGGTAAACTGGGGCAGTTGGCAGGGCTTGGCATGGCAAGCTGTGGTTTTTCTTCACATCTTCCTGGGAATTTTCTCCCTCCCCTTTTGAAGTCTCAGAGCCCTACCCTCTTTCTCCCTGCCTCAACTTGCATATAAGCCTCAATTGCCTGACTGCCCTTGGGTCTTATAGTCTTATAGAGCTCCTGTTTGTACATAATTAAATTTGTTTTACTCTTATCCATCTGTTTATGTCAATTTAATTAATAGACCATCCAAAAGAATCTGGAAGGGTACAGGAAAAAAATTTCTTCTCCTACATGTAACCTGAAAACATATTGATTTTTAAAAAATTACTCAAATTGGTTTCAAATTATTTATGAAAATAAAATGTCAGTAGCCGATTCATTTATATATATATGTGTGTGTGTGTGTGTGTATATATATATAAACCTTTTGATCTGTCACACCAGAATTTGTATCTACTTTTTTATTATGGTCCTGCTAACTGCCTATCTATTCTTAAGCCAACAGCAGAACTAATTTTAACTATTATATTGTTAAATGTAGTTCATATCTCATAGGGCTAGCTCTCCCACCTTACTCTTTAACAATATGAGTAATATTTTCATTGAAATTACCTTCAACTTAAATCTGGCAAGAAAATATAGAAATATGTGTCATACTTTAAGTTATTCAAGTTCTTTTTATGTTTTGCAGTAAAGGTTTGTGATTTTATTCACCTGTTCTCACCCATTTCCTTTTTGGCTATTTGTGGGCAGTTTATTTGGTGGCAGCTGCTGTAATTTGGCTTTCTTTTATACATTATACATTTCTGGTTGTTGCTAGAATATAATATCACTTATTTTATTTATTTTTAAGTTTTATTTTACTTCATTGGGAAGGGTACTGTTCTGAGATTAAACGCAACAGGTTTGAATACTTACATGTTGGATAGTGGCCAAAGTAAAGATGCTGTTTTCAAATTGCTTGCACTTTCTCTCCCTGTGGCTTTAAAGGTAAAAGCTAGTTTTTGTTCTTGAGGCATGCTCTTCCTTTGGGGTGACCATACTAACAAGCCTTTTGTTTATGCAAATATAAAGGAAGTTCTGAATATGGGATGGTGTCCAAAGATAGGTGCTTCTGATTGAGATATTAAGCATTCTATTTCATAATGAACTAGATCTTCATTTTGGTACACATGGCATCTCTGGAGATTATTAGCTATGCATATGTTTTTCTTTTCCTTCATTCTTTTTCATTTTTTTGGAGGGGATATGGGGAGAAGGGTATGCTGCTGGAAGTTGAGTTATTAGAATCCAGGGATCTAGGGAGACAGATTTAAAAAGAGAATACTGTTCCGACTAGAACCAAAGAAAAGGGAGCTCTGGGGAGGATTCTGGCTGTGGACTAGAGGAGAAGTGAGACCTGATTAACTGTTTTTCAGACTTCATTATATAGACTGTAATTCCTTCATGTTGTCCTCAAGCATTTGATCAAATGTGTTAAACAAGGTAGCCATGTTTTAGCTGTAATTTGAGGAATTAAGAGAATAATTTGAATTGTAGGAGAGCAGGAATAGTTGTGGCAGCCTGGAGAGCCAGTTACGGAAAGGCCAAAGTGGAGATGCTTCAGAAGGCAAGCTTGATGAGATGTGTACAGACACCATCCTGGGGGTTCTCAGCGGTACTGGGTGGTGGAGTGGACGCCCTTCATCACGGATGATGACTTCTCACATTCTTTTATTTGGATAATAAAGCAAAGGCTTATGCACACACATTCCCACTCCCACCTCCCACAGACCCCTATCCCCAATTCAGAAGATTAGAGATATAAGTATATTTATCATATAAATAGCTTTGAATAAACTTTCTTTTTTAAATCGAATACTTATTATTTAGGACCTCTAGATGTTTAACTGTGTCATTTGAAATTTATAATTTTATACTCTACTTTTTAAGTTTTCTCTATTTCATTCATTCATACAATGGCAAGAACATCTAGAATCATACAAAATAATACCAGCAATTACAAACATCTCTGCTTTCCTCTTGGTTTTAATGAATATGACTTTTTGTGCGTCATCAAGTTTCATGTTGACTTTACTTAACGAACATATTTTATACAGGTTTAAGGAAATACTCCTGCATTCCTGTCTTCTTAAGTTTGTTAGCATTATTACAAATTATTAAATGGCATTCAGAATCTCTTGAGGTGATATTTTCTTACTTGTCTTATTGATATGATAATAGGTTTGTAATTAATAAACTATCATTAAATCCCTAGGATAAATCTTATTTGCCTATGGTGGGTTATAATTATTTTATATGTTTTTGGCTTTGATTTCATGCAACAGAAGCTCAGTCATAAGAGGTTACAAAAAAGGAGGAAATTTATTGACATATAATGAAAATGGCTAACCAGGAAGAATAAAATAGTCCAATAAGCCAGATTTCCTCATTTCCTCACTCTTGTGACAAAGCAGGAGGGAGTGGCGGCTGACAGCTTCAAACAAGTCTGCATGATAAGGGAGAAGATTTTATAAAACAAAAGCAGGGTATTGTTAACAGAAGTAGTGGAGAGAGATACAAGGCAGGCAATTTTTTTTTTTAATTAAGGGAAAGTTACATACATTAAATGTAATGTTGACTTTGGTTTGCTGGTAGTTTACTTGGGATGTCCACATTTACATTAAATGACATTAGTCACTGATATTTTTGGTTCTAGCTTTTCAAACTTCATGTAAAGATTAATAAAGCTGGACAGAGGGATCTCTGTATGTCTTCTCATATGTTCTTAATTCTCTAAAACACATTATAGCATAATAATCATGCTTAAAAGTATGAAAAACTCACCTAGAGAATCCTCTGGGTCTATGATTTCTGTAGAAGAATTTTCTTCAAGATTATTGGTCCCTTTATGTCAAATACAGTCTATTTTAGCTACTTCTATTTTCCAGAGCATTTATTGTATTTAATTTTTCAAATCAGTAAACAAGGAGTATAATGAGAAATTTAAAATGATAACATGAATCTATTCAAAATTAATTCAACTAGAAAGAGAATAAATGCCAAAATTTTTAAATGCTTACATATAGTCCATATTTGTTTACAGATTTACTTTATCTCCATTTCTTGTCTTTTAAAGCATATTTCCAAACATTAGTCCATTTTACCTTAAACCTATATTCTATGTATTGTCTGTTTTCTGGTTAATTATTTGTATTGTATTATGCATTTTTGCAGGTATATCTGATACTTCTTGAATTTAATGTTTAACGTCATGTCTTTTTTTCTTTATGAATAGTAGTGATATTTTAAGATATGAATTCCTTTGTGAATTCTTAGCTAATGTTATTACACACCTGATTTGCCCTTCAACCTATTTTTTCTACAATATCCTTATGGCAGGTTTTAAATTTTAAACTTTTTAAAACTCATGTGAATAACAGAGATACTACTTACTAAACAGAGACAAGAACATACTAGCATCATATACATATTATTTTTTATGACCTAATATATGATCCATGTTTTTAAATGTTCAGTAGATTCTGAAAATAAAGTACATTTATTTCATTTGTAAAGAAATAGTTTGATTATGTATCTATTAGTTAACTTTAATTTTATATTGTGTAAGGTCCTGTCTGTATTTATGTGATTACCTGATTTGTCACTGGTATTTGTTTCTTTGAATTTTTCTTTGAGTGTCAAAATATTTAGTTTTAATTATGTTGTAGCTATATTATTTTGACATATAATTTCACTACATATTCATTATGGATTATAGTCATGAATACAAATTTATTTTCTCATTTAGATTATATCTTACTTGATTTCTACTTCGTAAAGTATTGGGGGTTAAATCATGTCTGCCTCCATCCCAAGATTCGTATGTTGAAATCCTAATCACCAGTGCCTCAGAATGTAACCTTATTTAGAAATAGGGTCATTGTAGATGTAATGAGTTAATGTGATGTTGTAAGAGCATAGGAAAGGCCCCTTTTCCAATAGGATGAGTCCTTATAAAAGAGAGAAAGTTGGACACAGAAACCATTCACAGGGAAAATGCTGTGTGAAGAGATACAAGAAGGCAGCCATGTATGAGCAAAGGAACACCTAAGGCCACCAGAAGTTGGGAGAAAGGCCCAGCACAACTGTCCCTAGAAACTTCTAAGGGAGTATGACCCTGCAAACACCTTGACTTTAGACTTCTGGCCACCAAAACTGGGAGACAGTAACTTTGTGTTGACTAAACCCCATGGTTTGAGTTATTTTATTACCACACCTTAGGAAACCAGAACATAGAATAATAGTTGTGCCATTATTGCTTTTTTCTTTTGTAGTATTTTTAACTTATCTGATATGTAATGTTCTAGATTCTTTTTTGCAACCTTACTACATGATATAGATTTAGATGTTTCTTTTGTAAGTAGCATAAAATTGGAATTTCCTTCTCATAAAATGGGAGAGAAATTCAACCACTTACTTTTATTTGTTTTAAATTGGAGGCTGGTATCTTTTGCTGTGATGCTATTTGTATTTTTGTCTGATTATCTAGTCAGTGTACAGTTGGTATATATCTTCTTCCAAATTGGTTTGATCATTATATAAAATGTTTTTCCTTTATAAAAATATGGACTTAAAAATTTTCTATCAAAAGTAAAAAAAAACAAAGAATAAAGTTTGATTTTCCATCATAATAAATTATTTCTCTTGCTCTTCCTAATATTTTTCCTAATAATTTCCCCTTCTTTCTACTATTTGTTGGCTTTTTAAGAAAGTATAGCCTAATATTATCATACTCATAGTATTTTACTTCAGTTATATTTCTAAGTTGCTTTTAATTTTATGACTACTAATTGTGTTAATTATTCTTAACTAATTTATAAATACACATATTTTTGTAGACCCTGCCCCATTTCTCTATGGTATGAATTCCTCCTATTAATATCATTAATTTTGATGCTCTCTGATTGGATTAGAATTCTCTAAGCACTTTCATATTTTTCTGAGCTCCTGCATAGTTGAGAAAGTAATTATGTCAGAATTGAACAGAAGTAATGACTTTACCAAGTCTTGGTCATGGTTGTGTCTGACTCCCAGGAAGTTCTCCCAGAAGTAAATGGGTTTACATTAACAGAGCCTGGCTTTCTGAAAAGTTATGTTGAATGACTAGCTTTTTTCATAAATATTTATCAAATTCTGACTACGTGCTAGGCTAAAGATATGACAATGAAAAGAAACAGGTAAAAATGATAATTGCTAAGAAGTGATAGGGAGAAAAATAACACAATGAAGGGGAATAAGTGTAGAAGCTGTCATCTTAAATAGAGAGGTCGGGGAGGTCCCAAGGAGGGAATGGCCTCTGAACAAAGACCTGAGAGCAGGGCATGCCAGGCAGCAGTGGGCATGGCTGGTGTACACCTGGGTGCCGGACTGGCTGGGGCAAAGGAAGGTAAGGTGATAGTGGTGTGAAATAAGGCTGGAAAGTTAAAGAATTGAAGTTTTAGGGCCTTGAGGGTTTGGTGGGACTTCAGCTTTTTTACTCTCCATGAGATAGAGCATTTTGCAGTGAGAGGAAACATGATTTTAGTTTCAGATCTACTGTTTTGAGACTGCAGTGTAGGGGGACATGTACAGAATGTAGATCAATTAAAGTACTAATAAAATTATACCAATGAGATCATTAAGAGTATTTAATGGTGGTTTTCACCACTGTAGTAACTCTGGAGGGGAAGAGGGAAGAGAAGCTGGCTGAGTTTTGGATATCAGGTGCAATAAAAAAGGCAAGGCAAGGATGGAACTAAAGTTTTGAGCCTGACTAACTAGAAGATGTAGTTGCATTCACCAAAATGAAGGAAATTAGAAGTAATACATTGGAGGGGAGATTACATTAGCATGTTGTTTATGTTAAATTCTTAGATATTTATTAGACATTCAAGTAGTGTGGATCACCATTTGGATATTTGATTTTCAGGTTGAGAAAGATAAAATTTGACATTATCGGGGGAATGAACATAAATTCAGAATAGAAGAAATCTGTTTTCTGAGCTTTGAGATATTTTGTATAATAAGTAGGAAAGATGGGGAAAGTCCATAAAGAGACTGGAAATAGATTCAAGAGAAGAAGAAAATATCTAGAGGGAGTCCTGAAAGCCAAATGAAGAAAATGATTGAGGGAGTTGCAAGTGGCCACCGTCAAATGCTGTTTCTAAGTCAGGGTGAGCAGGTGTTAAGAACCAACATTAAATTTAGCAAAGAGGAGGTCACTGTTGACCATGACAGTAGCAGTCATGTGGATAACTGGAGTCATGTGATTTATTGGAGAGGGTCCATGAGAGAATAAAAGGAGATACACTGGAGGCAGAGAATACGAGCACGTTCTATAAGGGGTTTTGTTCTAAAAGGTAACAGAGAAATAGAGGAATATGTAGACAGGAATGTATACTCAAGATAGATTTATTTTTATTTTATTTTAAATACTGGAAAATTAACAGTATGATTAAATGCTGATGGGAGGGATGTATCAGAGGAAATAATTGATGATGCTGGTCTTACAGAGAATTGCTAAAACAATGTCTTTGAGCGGTTGACACATGTGAGAATATGTGCCCAGGCAGACTGTCATTATTAAGGGGCACAGATACTTTGTCTGAAGGAAATGGAAAGAATATATAGACACAGGT
Source organism: Smutsia gigantea (assembly GCA_032199065.1). Lineage (NCBI taxonomy): Eukaryota > Metazoa > Chordata > Mammalia > Pholidota > Manidae > Smutsia > Smutsia gigantea. Next base: position 1,657 of record JAVSCE010003684.1, on the reverse strand, counting down.
AAGATAGGTAGGGATATGATGCTTTTCTCAATAAAATAGGAAGGAAGATCTTTAGTTGAGGGTAAAGACCTAAGCAAGTGTTGTCTAAAAGAGTGTAAGCATAAATGGATGAGGTAACAGTTCTACAAATGAGATCCAGTGACACTGGTGGGAAGAGCCCCAAGATTAGGGTGCCATGGGTCCCTTCCTTAACTGCAGAACAGGGTGTGCTGGGATTCTCTTCATATACTCCAACCCAAACAACAGTGCAGAAGCAGATATGGGAATCCAACTGCCTTTTCTCAAGACAGACATTAAGGAGAGAGTTGAAAATCTGAAAATAGTCATTCATTAATAATTTTTTGTTTTCAAATATATAGTTACTTCCCATAAAAATGTTATTTAAGCTAAATGTGATAGGTTTATTATTATTTTAAAACAAATTAATGCATAAGTAGTTTAAACTTTTCTCCATTTTTATATTTAATATACCAAATTTCAATAGATATAATCCACATTTTAAAAAATTCTTTAATGTTCTTAATTTTTTAAGAGTTAAGTTGAGATTAAAAAGTTTGAAAACTAGTGAACTAAAAAGTCAAACTTGGGTTATGCAAAACTTTCCGCATCTTTATCCATGGCTTTTATTGCTAGTGTGAAGTAACTTCCAAGGACGTCTTGTTCTCAAGTCTTCCAAGTAAACCCTGCAGTTAGTAGACCAGGCTCTCAACAGCTACCCTACCCTGACCACTTCCACATACACAGAACACACACACTCATTTCTTATTTTCTCTTTGCCTTTGTTGCTAGAGTTAATGAATGCTTTGTCTTCCTGTAATAGGCAAATAATTTGTGACAAATAATAGAATGAGATTCTGGATATACCATTCTTCAGAATAAAAATTTACACATTTGCTAAAAATCAGAAATCCAGGCAGGACACTTAATCCCAAGCAATAAAGATTTTTAAAGCAGATATATCCACATAGGTAAGATATGTAAGGATTATGATTTTTTCTCAATAAAATAGGAAGGAAGATCTTTAGATCAAGGTGAAGACCAAAGGTAGTGTTGTCTAGAAGCATAAATGGATTAAAGTAGTTCTTCTAAAAATGAGATCCTGTGACCCTGGTGGGAATACCCCTCCATTGAAATTCCTCATTATTTTCATGGACCTCTTTTTTTTTCCCCACAGGTATTATTGACTAGTTACTGAATCATTCTGTCTAGTCTTATTCTAATGAAAAAAAAAGGGGGTGGGTTATGTTTTCAACTACTACTTATGATAGTAATTTATAAGCATCAACACTCTACTGAATATTATAATAGAAAACATGTAGTTAGTTACTCCTAAAATAGGGATTTAAATGTTTTCACAATAAATTTACAGTATTCAGTTTTTACTTTAGAGAAGATAACCAAAAAACAAAAAACAAAAACATTAAAGACCCTTAATATCGTTAGCAAATGCAGAATGGTTTGGAAATGATTGCGGGGCATCTTCTCCACAGTGCTCTCCTGAGTTCTCTGTACATTCCACTGTCTTTTCAAGCTATTTACAGTTCTAAATTATAGAAATATGATAGTAATGCAAATTATTCTTATCCAAAGAAACATATATTGTGTTGTGTCCGGTGGAGATTCAACTGAACTCTGCGTTGTGTACTTTGACAGTTTT
>JAVSCE010003683.1:0-24631 GCA_032199065.1 Smutsia gigantea | reverse complement strand
TTGGAAAACTTTAAGGAGGATGGATATTAGATATTCACTAAATGTTTGATAAAATTCAGCGGTGAACCAGGGGTTTTGTTCTTAGGTATTTTTTAATTAGCATTTCAATTTACTTGCTGGTTATTAGTCTGTTCTGATTTTCTGTTTCTTCCTGGGTCAGCCTGGGAAGGTTGTATTTTTCTACAAAGTTGTCCATTTCTTCTAGGTTATCCAGTTTGTTAGCATGTAACTTTTCATTGTATTCTGTCATAATTCTTTGTATTTCTTTGGTGTCCATAGTGATTTTTCCTTTCTCATTTCTGATTCTGTTTATGTGGGTGTACTCTCTTTTTTCTTGATTAGTCTGGCCAGGAGTTTATCTATGTTGTTTATTTTCTTGAATAACAAGCTCCTGCTTTCATTGATTCTTCCTATCATTTTATTCTTCTCGATTTTATTTATTTATGCTCTAATCTTTATTATATCCCTCCTTCTACTCATGTTGGGTCTCATTTTTCTTCTTTTCTAGTTTCGTTAATTGTGAGTTTTTACTGTTCATATGGGATTGTTCTTCTTTCCTGAGGTAGGCCTGTATTGCAATATACTTTCCTCTTAGCACGGCCTTTGCTGCATCTCACAGGTTTTGTGGTGTTGAATTATTGTTGTCATTTGTTTCCATATATTGCTTGATGTCTGTTTTTATTTGGTCATTGATCCATTGGTTATTTAGGAGCATGTTGTGAAGCGTCCATGTGTTTGTGGTATTTTTCATTTTCTTTGCATAATTCCTTTCTAGTTTCATACCTTTGTGGTCTGAGAAGCTGGTTGGTACTATTTCAATCTTTTTGAATTTACCGAGGCTCTTTTTGTGGCCTATTATATGATCTTTCTTGAAAATGTTCCATGTGCACTTGAGAAGAATGTGTATTTTGCTGCTTTTGCGTGTAGAGTTCTGTAGATGTCTCTTAGGTCCACCTGTTCTAATGTGTTGTTCAGTGCCTGTGTTACCTTAGTTATTTTCTGTCTGGTTGATCTGTCTTTCAGAGTGAGTGCTGTGTTGAAGTCTCCTAGAATGAATGCATTGCATTCTATTTCCCCTTTTAATTCTGTTAGTATTTATTTCACATATGTAGGTGCTCCTGTGTTGGGCACATAGATATTTGTAATGGTTAAATCTTCTTGTTGGATTTACCATTTTATCATTACATAATGTCCTTCTTTGGCTCTTGTGACTTTCTTTGTTTTGAAGTCTATTTTGTCTGATACAAGTACTGCAACTCCTGCTTTTTTCTCCCTATTAGTTGCATGAAATGTCTTTTCCTATCCCTTCACTTTTAGCCTGTGTATGTCTTTGGGTTTAAAGTGAGTCTCTTGTAGGCAGGATATAGATGGGTGTTGTTTTTTTATCCATTCAGTGACTCTATGTCTTCTGATTGGTGCATTCAGTCCATTTCCATTTAGGGTGATTATGGATAGGTATGTACTTATTGGCATTGCAGGTTCAGATTAGTGGTTACCAAAGGTTCAAGTTTAACTTCCTTACTATCTAAGAGTCTAACTTAACTCACTTAATATGCTATTACAAACCCAATCTAAAGGTTCCTTTTTTTCATCCTCCTTTTTCTTCCTCTTCCATTCTTTATGTATTAGGTATCATATTCTGTACTGTTTGTCTATCCCTTCATGACTTTGGGGATAGTTAATTTTATTTTGCATTTGCTTAGTAATTAGCTATTGTACTTTCTTTACTGTGGTTTTATTATCTCTGGTGAGAGCTATTAAACCATAGGAACACTTCCATCTATAGTAGTCCCTCCAAAATACACTGTGGAGGTGGTTTGTGGGAGGTAAATTCTCTCAGCTTTTGCTTATCTGGTTATTGTTTAATCCCTCCTTCAAATTTAAATGATAATCTTGCCAGATAAAGTAATCTTGGTTCAAGGCCCTTCTGCTTCATTGCATTAAATACCTCATGCCAGTCCCTTCTGGCCTGTAAGGTTTCTGTTGAGAAGTCTGATGATAGCCTGATGGGCTTTCCTTTGTACATGATCTTATTTCTCTCTCTGGCTGCTTTTAATAGTCTGTCCTTATCCTTGATCTTTGCCATTTTAATTACTGTATGTCTTGATGTTGTCTTCCTTGGGTCCCTTGTGTTGGGGGATCTGTGCACCTCAGTGGCCTGAGAGACTATCTCCTTCCCCATATTGGGTAAGTTTTCAGCAATCACCTCCTCAAAGACACTTTCTATCCCTTTTTCTCTCTCCTTCTTCTTCTGGTATCCCTATAATGCAAATATTGTTCCGTTTGGATTGGTCACACAGTTCTGTCAATATTCTTTCATTCCTAGAGATTCTTTTCTCTCTGTTCCTCAGCTTCTTTGTATTCCTCTTCTCTAGTTTCTATTTCATTTATCGTCTCCTGCACTGTATCCAATCTGCTTTTAATACCGTCCATTGTGCTCTTCAATGATTTTATCTCCTACCGGAATTCATTACTGAGTTCTTGAATGTCTTTCTGTACCTCCATGATCATGTTAATGAATTGTGTTTTGAACTCCTTTTCAGGGAGAGTCATGAGGTCGATATCATTTAAATCTTTCTCAGGAGTTGTATTAATAATTTTACTCTGAACCAGGTTCCTTTGGCATTTCAGATTTGTTTAAGGCTCCCTCAAGTGCCCAGAAGCTCTACTCTCTAGAGCTTCTCAGCCCATGAAACAATGTCAGGGGTCACAGGGGAGTGGTATTTTTCCCTGGGGTGAGGTCAGAGCTGTTTCCTGCTCTTGGCTGCTATGCCTGTCTCCACTGCCTGAATCAGTGGGCCGTGCACACAGGTATAAGCCTCTATGCTTTGTGTTTGTAGTTGGTGTAGACAGATCTTCCCTCTGGCTGGCCTAACACCAGGGTAGGGTTTGCCGGTTTGCAATCCAGGTCAGGCTTGCCAGGAGAAAGGCGCAGTAGGCTTCCAATCACGGAATGGGTTCTTAGAGCTGTGTAGGCAGCTAGGGAGCTGGAGCACCTGAAGATCGTGAAAGTTCCCAACCTGCTGGGCAGTGTGCACCTGGACAATTTTGTCTACCTGTCCTTTCTCCTGAGCAGTAAGCTCTCTGCAATCCTTGCCCTTTAGCAGCCCTCTTCCTAACAAGGAAGCCTCTCAGACTGCCCGCCTTTCTTTTGTCCCAGAGCAACTGGATGTGCATCCCTGCTTTCCACAAGCAGCTGGAATCTTAGTCTCTCCAGGAATTCTGGCTTAGCTTTCCATTCCCCTCATTATGAGGGTATCATGCAAGCACCATGAAATGTAGGTTTTTGCTCCCAGAGCAGATCTCTGGAGTTAGGTATTCAGCAGTCCCAGGTCTCCACTCCCTCCCTGCTCCGTTTCTCTTCCTCCCACTAGTGAGGTGGGGTGGGCTAAGGGCTTGGATCCTGCCGGGCCACAGCTTTAGGGCGTTAACCTGTTCCGTGAGGTCTGCTCTTGTCTCCAGGTTTATGCAGTTTGGCACAGTCCTCTTTCCTGTTGCTCTTTCAAGAGTACTTGTATTATTTATATTTTCATATTATATGTGGTTTTAGGATGAAGCCTCTGTCTCACCTCTCATGCTGCCATCTTTAATCCTCCCTGCATTCCCATATCAATAGGTATTTACAAGGAGTGAACAGAAGTAGTCCATCTCCATATCCATAGGTGATTACAAGGGAGAGCAGGTGTATATTTGTACTTGAGAGGTTGGGTGGGGCCCCTTTTTTTTTGCAGCCAGGTCGTGGGAGACACAGACAAGCAGAAGTGGAGTACAGCTTGTAGGCAATAAACAGGGTTTCCCACTTTATTTCTCCCTTAGACTGATTTTGGTTTCAAAGGTAATTTGCCCCAGTCTGGGAGATAGATTTTTCCCTTGGAGTTATACCTGGTGGTAGTTGGCAGGAGTTGTGTTCCAGAAATCTGTCTTCATGGGTGCAATACCTGAGCAGGCTGCCCCTGTGAATGGAAGGGAGGACACAGTGGCTGCTGCAGTGGGGGGTTACAGCTCACCCTTACCTCTGGCAACAATGGAAGGTGCAGCTTCACCAGGGAACACCCATCCATGGGCCTTCCTCTTGGGGAAACCATAATAGGAAACTGTTCTAGGGTAAAGCACCTCCTAGAGGGGTGGGGCCTTCCCCAGAATTGGGGAAGTATGGAGACACCAGAAGCTGTGTAATTAGCCCTCTGTGAGATAGAAGACTACTTAGAGGTCCTGAATAGCCTTGTAGCAGCCAGGATTGTGGGGTGTTTGATTCTTGAGATAGCATAAAGGGTTACTGAGAAGAGAGACACACTTTGTTGTCACTTTGAGGTACTGGGTGATGACCTATAGGATGCCCTTAAGAAAGAGAGATAGGTCACGCTCCAGGATGATACATTAGCAGCGAGGGCGGAGGCAGCAGGAGAATCTGCATTGCAGGAGGCTGTGGGGAAAGGAGAGGAAAGAGTTGTGCCTCCAGTCCCGGAGATAGTAGAGGATATGTCAGGGGAGGATGAGGGATTTGGACCGAGGGCCAAACTGTTGCTGAGGGCACCGCCTGAGGCATCAGCCACTCCTGAATTAAAGGCCTGCCTGGTTGTAATTAAGAAAATAAAAATGCAACAACCACGGGCTCTTCAGTGGGAGGTGCAGCCCCCTCCCCAGGTTATGGAGCACTCCATACTCTGCCCCTATACCCAGGATGAGCTGGTGGACATGAGCATCCAGTTTTGGAAGAAGCCATCAGAACCTCTGCCTACATGACTTTTGCATCTCTGGGATGTGGGGGTGAAAAAAATTGTTATGTCAGGTTCTGAAATGGGTAGCCTGGCTTCCCTGATGATTCACCCTTCCCTCCAGCAGCAGTTGCAAAGTGCCCATGACACCTCAGGGAATCAGGCACTTCTGGATTGGCTGACAGCAGCCATCAGAGCAGTTTAGCCTAATCAGGGTGATTTACCATACCCACTAGCTGGAAAATGTATGCAGGGCTCCAGCAGGTGTTATGGGAGGTGGGCATGAAAAACATCATCTATAATATGGATGAGGAGTTGTTCACCACAGGAATGAAAAATCTGGTGCTCCATACAGCTCCATCTCTCTTTGGGTCCCTAGTGACTATTCCTGCCCCCCACATAGGGCAACCCATAAGTGAGGCTACTTGTACTTTAGCAGATCTGGGGGAGGTTGAAACAATAAGAGCATGGAAGGAAGTATGGGCTATGACTGAAAGGAGAGGTGCAAAGGGCACTGTGAAGGTCTCGAGGACCCAGATGTGGATTGATTTGATAAAAGCCAGTGTAGTGAAAGAAAAACTTGAATGGTAGCCAAATGGGATCTTGTTAGAACTCTGGCACTAATTAAAGCCAGAACAGCAGTTCTAGCTGCTGAGGTCAAGGACATGAAAGCCGGAGGCAAAGCCCCAAGTCTGGCCTGTGTCCCTCCAAGACTTCCTGGGGGACAGTACTCAGGCTATGCCTAGGCCCTCACCCCCACAGGAGGATGATTGGGCATCAAGTTTGACTGAGGGGGGTGCCAAGACCCCCACCTTGGGGAACATGGTGTGGACTGAAGGCCACATGTAGAATTAGGAGTTCATTGGTCCTCTGTGAATGTACAACATGTCCTGGCACTGGTGGACACAGAAGCTAAATGTTCTCTAATTTATGGCAACCCTGAGTGTTTTCCTGGGACCTCTGCTGTGATAGATGGCTATGGGTGTAAGGCAATTAAAGTGAAGAAAGCCCAAATCCCATTGGGGATAGGGCGTTTGCCCCCCAAAAAGTATGCCGTGTACATTTCTCCCATCCCTGAATATATTTCGGGGATAGATATCCTGCAGGGCCTGTGGTTGCAGACCACTGCAGGTGAGTTCAGACTGAGGGTACATGTGGTAAAGGCAGTTCTGAGGGGACATGCTAAGTTCCCTCCATTAGCTCTGCCTGTACCTCAGTGGGTGACAAATACTAAGCAGTATAAATTGCCTGGGGGACCAAGGAAATTGGAGGAACTCTACAGGAGTTGGAGAAGGTGGGCATCATAAAGCCCACTCATAGTCCTTTTAATTCCCCAGTGTGGCCAGTGAAAAAGCCAGGCAGCTCTTGGAGTATGACAGTGGATTACAGGGAATAGAATAAAGTCACACCCATTTTGCATGCTGCTGTCCCCTCTATAGCAGCCCTTATGGACACCCACAGCCATGAACTAGGGACATATCGTTTTGTTGTGGACCTTGCTAATGCTTTCTTCTCTATTGACATAGCACAGGAAAGCCAGGAACAGTTTGCCTTCAATGGGAAGGGTGGCAGTGGACATTCATTGTCCTTCCACAGGGATACCTCCACAGTCCCACCATTTGTCATGAACTTGTAGCCTGGGACTTGGCCACATGGAAGAAACTACAAACGGTGTGGCCGTATCACTACATTGATGCTATCACATCTGATTCTCTTGTAGATTTAGAAGGGGCAGTTCCTAGACTGCTGCAATATTTACAGGAGAAAGGATAGTTTGTGAACAGCACCAAGGTTCAGGGACCTGGTTTGTCAGTAAAGTTCTTGGGGGTTGTCTGGTCAGGTAAAACTAAAGTTATTCCAGAAGCAGTCAGAGACAAGGACCAAGCTTTCCCTACTCCTACCATTATGGCAGTATTACAAGAGTTTTTGGGTCTTTTGGGCTACTGAAGAGTGTTTATCCCACCCTTGGCACAAATTCTGAATCCCTTATACCGGTTGGTATGAAAGGGCATCAGTTGGGACTGGGATGAGACATGTGCAGCTGCTTTTACTGTGGCTAAGTGAGCAATCATGTAAGCTAGATGTTCATGTAGCCAAAGATCGTTATGGATGGGGCCTTTGGCAGCAGCTTGAACAGACACATCAACCTATTGGATTCTGGTCACAACCATGGAAAGGAACAGAGGTTCAATACACCTTGGTATGGAAGCAGCTGGCTGCTGTGTACCATGCCTTGCTGGCTATGGAGCCCATAAATGGAACAGCTCTGACCAAGGTAATAACTACCTATCCCATAAGAGGGTGGGTGCAAGACTGGACCCAAAGGCCACTAAGTGGCATGGCGTAGACACCTATATTGGCCAAATGGGGTGCATATTTACAGCATTGTAGTGCCCTCTCCAGTAGCCTCTTAAATGGAGAACTCCAACGCTTATCGGGGCTAGTGACATATACCACTGGAAAACAGGAAGCACTTGCTTTTGAGTCATTGGTAGCTGAAAGTCCCTATCAGGAGGGAAAAGCCCCTATACCTGAAGATGCTTGGCATAAAGAATGCTCCAGTCATGGGCAGCCCCAAAAGTGGAGGGCTATGGCCTTCTATCCTAAGGCTGAGACAATATGGATGGAGGACTGAGAGGGGAAGAGCAGTCAATGGGCTGAGTTGAGGGCAGTATGGCTAATGATCACCCAGGAGCCCTCCCCATAGTTGCCTGCACTGACAGCTGGGCTGTCTATTGGGGCTTGACCCTGTGGCTACCAACATGGTACCATGCCAACTGGGTGGTTGGTCACCAACCCTTTTGGAGCCAATAGCTGTGGCAAGACCTATGGGCTCTGGTCAGATTAAGACAGTTACCGTATATCATGTGACTGGCCATTTACCTTTGGCATCCCCAGGGAATGAGGAAGTAGATGCATTGGCCCAGGTGTGTTGGCTAGAAGTAAAGCCTGCCTCTGATGTAGCCCAACGGTTATATCAGCGTTTGTTGTACGCAGGGCAAAAGACAATATGGGCTGTAGCCCATTGGTAGGGCTTGCTGTTGACCTTTGAAGAAGCCAGCAGAGCCCAGAAGGAATGCCTTGTGTGCTCTAAGAGGGACTTACACCAAGTCCTGCAGTAACATGGAACAATAGTAGAGAGGCTGATACCCCTTGTCAGGTGGCAGATAGACTATATTGGGCCTCTGCCATATCGGAAGCATGTCGGTATGTCATGACTTGTGTGGATATAGCTACTGGCCTATTGGTTGTTTTTCCTGCACATCGTGCAGATCAGCCCACCAAGAGGGGCCTAGAGCATCTCTTTACAGCCTATGCCTGGCCACAGGTGATTGAGAGTGATCAAGACACCCACTTTACTGGACATGCTTTATAAGAATGGGTGCAGCAGTTAGGAATAAAGTGGAAGTTTCATGTAACATATAACCCTACTGGGGCAGGAATGATAGAGAGGTACAATGGTTTGTTGAAATCTGGCCTGAAGTCAGTCACCAACAGTCTATGGGGCTGGTCAGTTCGTTTATGGACAGTGCTATGGCATTTGAATGAGAAGCCCTGAAAAGTAGCCTTGAGCCCTGTGGAAATGCTAACACACTTTGCTGCCTCTCCTATACAACTGTATGTGCAAACCAAATAGGAATTATTGAAGCCAGGATATGGCCAGCAGAGCAACATCCTGCTGCCAGCCCCAACTCCATTAAACCCTGGAGACACTGTTAAATGAACGTGGCCCTGGACCTTTTGACATATGGACCAGTGATGGCTGGCATCTTGGGGAAAAGGCCTGGAAGCTGGCCTCCTGTGTGTTCCTGGAATAACAGTAGAATGGCCCCCAAAGGTCATGGTAGTGTACCCAAAATATCTGGGATGTAAGAGTATCTTATGGGGACATTTTGTTTTATCTTTATAGCCAGTGCATGTACCTCCCATAGCCCTATATATTGACCCATCTGTAACTCCCACAGGCAGAGAGGTGAAAGTCTGGTATACTAGACCAGGATGAGATCCCATTCCTGCCACAGTCCTATCACAGGACCACTCTCTTGCATGCATCCTACCTGATGGACAAGATTTGCCTATGCTGGTGTCACTAAAACATGTATCTTATCACCCTTAAGGTTATTTTCTTCTACAGTCCCTGTGAACTGGACCTACCCCCTGGCTGCAGCTGCCACGTGATGATTCCTCTGAACTCCCTACCTGTGAAGTCCCACAGCTAATGACCACCTGTGGAACGGGCAAGCTCTGGACTAAATATGCATAAGACTTTGAACCTAGCTGAATCCTCTGGCTTGAGGATTATCGTGATTTTATTGCTGTTGTTGTTGTATGTTATTAGTCTGGTTACAGTGCTCCAATTTTCTCCCAGAGGCCATTGCAGAAGATGGAGAATGAGTAGAATGTGAGGCAAGATTTCTGGAAGGGTGGGCTATGGGTAAAATTGCAATATTTCCAGAATCTTTTGCCTGGCCTTAATGCATCTCCATATCAATAGGTGTTTCCAAGGGGTGGAGAAAAGTAGTCCATCTCCATAACAGTACATAATTACAAGGGCAAGTGAGGTCATATCTGGACTAGAGAGCTTGGGTGGGGCCCTTTTTTTTGCAGCTGGGTCGTGAGAGACATGGGTGAGCAGAAGTGGATGGCTGCTTATAAGCGATCAACGGGTTTCTCCCACTTTATTTCTCCCTTTGACTAATTTCGGTTCAAAGGGATTTTGCTCCTTCTCCCTGTAGTTACAACATGTCTCCTTTCACTTCTCCCCCATCCCTTTCCCAGTGAAGACAAGTCTACATGGATATAGGCCATGTGGTGTCCCTAAGACCTGCTGGTCCTGTCCTCAGCCCTGTACCCTTTGGTCTTTATACTCTAAATGCCAAGTAGGGGAACTGAATGGCTTATATCCTTTATGCTGCCAGATCAATTCCCTCTCCTCCTGAGGGCCTATTTCTCTGTGAGGAAGCAGTCAGTCTCACTCCCCACTATGGCCCAACTTACTGCAGCTTGGTCTCCTTTTCTGTGGACCTCAGCTGGCAACAAGGAACCCATCCCATCCCAACACCGTGACAAGATGCATTCACCTTTGATGGCAAAATGACCTGACCTGCCACACAGCTAGGCCATATGGGAAGGCCTAATTCCAAATTAGAGGATTCTATTAGGAAGTGCAATGGAAGCTACATTTGATAGTAATGGCACATTTCCATTGTGCTTTCACATGCATTAACTTGTTTAATGCTCGTGATTGAGAAAAGCTGGAGACCAATGAGAGACGTACAGAACAGAATCTGTTTGTGTATTTAAAAATCATGTGTGAGTTTTGCATTTGATTTAAATATTTAAATTAGTGGTGGTTGATGTTAAAGCCAAACTTTTGTCATAAAGAGTTCCATTTTTATGAAGAAAGGGTAAATGAGTTGAAAAGCACAACAGCCTCCTTGTCTCAGTTAACCTATGCCATAGCCAGCTTAGCTGTTCAGACTAGGATAAAAACCCTCTTCCATTTGTGTGGCACTTCAGATTCCCAATAGTTTCACATCCAGCCTATCGTTTAATCTTAAACATAACCCTAGCACGTGGGCAGGACAGAGATTGTTACCCAGATTTTTCAGAAGTGGAAACTGAAGCACGTAGTCATACAGCAGATTGCCCAATACCCCAGCTATAAAGGACTGAGCTAGGACTACAAGGTACATCTACTGCCTCTAAGCCTATGCTCTTTCCCTTCTAATACATGCAAACGTCTGCTTGGTTACTGAAACTAGAGTGCAAGCTCTTTGAGGGCAGGATTCTGTCTTATTCATCTTGAGTAAAACCACAGTGGCTGATGCTCAGAAAAAGTGCTGACTGCCTGACTTTCTGAATGGGGCCCAGATTCACCCCCATCTAAAAGATGAGGGGCTCACTGCTAGTGAGTTCCAGGAACTTGAGAAAACTAGCTTCTCCATCTGTTGCTGGCCTTGCCACCAGGGATCAGCGCTAGTGCTTATGAGCCCAGAGCCCAGGGCAGCCAAGAGCAGGGCAGGAAAGACAAAGGCATACTTGAGCTTCTGTTGCTAATGGCTATAGAGGGGACTCCCACTGCACATGGAAGGAACCAGCCCACTACATGCACTGAGCTCTGGTGTTGGTAGGATGTGCCAGAACCCAAGGCTTTTGGTGGGGGTTGGTGAGATGTGGGCTGGACGGAGAGGAGAGCAGAGTAGGACAGTGGAAGGAAGCCTTGGCTGACATAGACTGAAGTTCCAGTTCCAGCCATGTGACTTCAGGCAGACTCATTTTGTCGTCTTGTCCTCAGTTTCCCTGTCTGTTATGTGGGAGGTTAAACCAATGTTGGTTCATAACGGGGCCTGCTTATCAGCATAATCTGAGGAGGTATTTTTCCAAAATGAACAAACCTCAAGGCTCCCACTCCCAATCCACTGAAGCAGAATATCCAGGAGGTGGGATCTACGACTGAGTCTTTGGTGACAGCTCTCCAGCTGACAGCACTGCACATCCTTGGTTTGAGAACTGCTCGGATGGGTTGTTGCTACCAGTGATGTGGCTCCTGCCTCTTCACAGGCAGTCCTGGGTAAGGGAGCTCACAAGGCACCTATCTGCCTTCAAGCTCTTCTGCTTTACTCCCAGAAGTCATACTTGCTATCTGAGGAAAGTCCTTCCCCTACTGTCCTCCCTGCTCACACCCTGGCTCTCTGACCTTGCTGGGTGGAAGCCACAGGGCTCCAGAAGTGCCACTTCCCCTGACCATGGGCAACACATGCCAGGCCATCATATCTGCTGATATCTACTCTGCCCTCTTCCTTGGGGAGTATAAAGGAGACCTTCACCTTTGTGTAAAGGAGACCTTCAGAGGCATCTGGGAAGGAACCATCACAGGGCTGGGTGGGGAAGGGAAACATCCATGAGACAGGAGCTGGAAGAAAGGGGTCACTGTTGAGACAAAAAGTAAAAGGCAAAGAGCAGACACTCCTTGCATTAAGGGTAAGAGTAGGAACCACTCCTCTCATTTGGGCAGTTTTACAATTTCTGAAGTGCACCCACAGTCAATAACCACTTTATATGTTGAGCTTCAACAACAGCCCTTGGAAGTAGGGGCCATTATCCCCAGGTCTTAAAGTCTTGTTTTCCTGACAGCCCTACCTAAAACAGCCACCACCTTCAGCCCCATCATTTTTCATCTTCTTCCTATGCTATATTTTTATAGCCCTTATATAACACTACCTTCATTTTTACTTTATTTTTATTGCATATTTACTTGTTTGTTTGTTTATTTTCTACCCCACTAGAATGTAAACTTGAGGAGGGCAGGGACCATGGTCGTGTCATTCACTATTGCTATCCCAGTGGTTAGAAGAGTGTCTGGCATATGATAACAGCTCAATAAATATTCAATTAATGAATAAGTGAAATCTATGAATGAGAAAATCAAGATCCACAAAGGAGAACAGCTTTGCCCCAAATTACACAGCTAATCATTGTGGTTGTGCTTTAGACTGTATCCCACATCCCTTTTTCTCCTAACTCCCAGGACAATGCTCTCTCTGCTCCCACAGTCAGAGCTGCTGCACAATGTGCAGCAGTAAAACCACTCTCTGCTGCTTTGAGGGCCAGGACACTGGAACAGGGGCATTGGGCTTGGTGGTGAGGGCCAATGGTAATCACTGCCACCTTGAGAAGGGCTGGTTTGTCTTAGGGAAAGCTCTGCCTTTAGCCATAAACTAAACCCCTGGGCTACTCAGACAGTGCCCCCCATTGTTCAGGGGACTGGGTGAGAACATGGATGATGACTGACCCATACTGCCCAGTGAAGACATTCTTACTGATGGCCAATGGGCTAGCAGGAGTATCTGGGGGTTGCTTTTTTTTTTTTGGTATGATTAATATACAATCACATGAGCAACATTGAATTTACTAGATTCCCTCCATTATCAAGTCCCCACCACATACCCCATTATAGTCACTGTCCGTCAGCATAGTAAGATGCTATAGAGTCACTACTTGTCTTCTCTGTGCTATACCGCCTTTCCCATGCCCCCCTCCCCATGTTATGTGTGCTAATCATAATTCCCCTTATTCCTCTTCTCCCTCCCTTCCCACCCATCCTCCCCAGTCCCTTTCCCTTTGGCAACCGCTAGTCCCTTCTTGGAGTCTGTGAGTCTGCTGCTGTTTTGTTCCTTGAGTTTTGCTTTCTTGTTATACTCCACAGAAGAGTGAAATCATTTGGTACTTGCCTTTCTCTGCCTGGCTTATTTCACTGAGCTTAATACCCTCTAGCTCCATCCACGTTGTTGCAAATGGTAGGATTTGTTTTCCTCTAATAGCTGAATAATATTCCATTGTGTATATGTACCGCCTCTTCTTTATCCATTCATCTACTGATGGACACCTAGGTTGCTTCCATTTCTTGGCTATTATAAATAGTGCTGTGATAAACATAGGGATGCATATATCTTTTTCAAACTGGGCTGCTGCATTCTTAGGGTAAATTCCTAGGAGTGGAATTCCTGGGTCAAATGGTATTTCTATTTTTAGTTTTTGGAGGAACCTCCATACTGCTTTCAACAATGGTTGAACTAGTTTACCTTCCCACCAGCAGTGTAGGAGGGCTCCCCTTTCTCTGCATCCTCGCCAGCATTTGTTGTTCCTATTCTTTTCTATGTTGGCCATCCTAACTGGTGTGAAGTGATATCTCATTGTGGTTTTAATTTGCATTTCCCTGATGATTAGCGATGTGGAGCATCTTTTCATGTGCCTGTTGGCCATCTGAATTTCTTCTTTGGAGAAGTGTCTCTTCATATCCTCTGCCCATTTTTTAATACGGTTATTTGCTTTTTGGTCATTGAGGTGCATGAGCTCTTTATATATTTTGGATGTTAACCCCTTGTCAGATATGTCATTTACGAATATATTCTCCCATACAGTAAGATGCCTTCTTGTTCTGCTGATGGTGTCCTTTGCTGTACAGAAGCTTTTCAGCTTGATATAGTCCCATTTGTTCATTTTTTATTTTGTTTCCCCTGCCCGAGGAGATGCATTCAGGAAAAAGTTGTTCATGTTTATATTTAAGAGATTTTTGCCTTTCTTTCCTTCTAAGAGTTTTATGGTTTCATGACTTACATTCAGATGTTTGATCCATTATGAGTTTACTTTTGTGTTTGGGGTTAGACAGTTATCCAGTTCATTCTCTTGCATATAGCTGTCCAGTTTTGCCAACATCAGTTGTTGAAGAGGCTGTCATTTCCCCATTGTATATACATGGCTGCTTTATCATATATTAATTGACCATATATTCTTGTGTTTATATCTGGGCTCTCTAGTCTGTTCCATTGGTCTATGGGTCTGTTCTTGTGCCAGTACCAAATTGTCTTGATTACTGTGGCTTTGTAGTAGAGCTTGAAGTCAGGGAGTGTAATCCCCACCCCCCGCTTAATTCTTCCTTCTCATGATTGCTTTGGCTATTTGGGGTCTTTGTGTTTCCATATGAATTTTAGAACTATTTGCTCTAGTTCCTTGAAGAATGCTATTGGTATTTTGATAGGAATTGCATTGAATCTGTAGATTGCTTTAGGCAGGATGGCCATTTTGACAATATTTATTCTTCCTAGCCAGGAGCAGAGGGTGTGTTTCCATTTATTGGTATCTTCTTTAATTTCTTTCATGAGTGTCTCGTACTTTTCAGAGTATAGGTCTCTCACTTCCTTGGTTAGGTTTATTCCTAGGTATTTTATTCTTTTTGATGCAATTGTGAATGGAATTGTATTCCTGATTTTTCTTTCTCCTAGTTCATCATTACTGTATAGGAATGCAACAGATTTCTGTGTATTAATTTTGTATCCTACAAATTTGCTGAATTCAGATATTAGATCTAGTAGTTTTGGAGTGGATTCTTTAGGGTTTTTTATGTACAACATCATGTCATCTGCAAACAGGGACAGTTCAACTTCTTCCTTGCCAATCTGGATGCCTTTTATTTCTTTGTGTTGTCTGATTGCCCTGGCTAGGACCTCCAGTACTATGTTGAATAGAAGTGGGGAGAGTGGGCATGCTCGTCTTGTTCCCAATATTAAAGGAAAAGCTTTCAGCTTCTCGCTGTTAAGTATAATGTTGGCTGTGGGTTTGTCATATATGGCCTTTATTATGTTGAGGTACTTGCCCTCTACACCCGTTTTGTTGAGAGTTTTTATGAATGGATGTTGAATTTTGTCGAATGCTTTTTCAGCATCTATGGAGATGATCATGTAGTTTTTGTCCATCTTTTTGTTTATTTGTTGGATGATGTTGATGGAATTTTGAATGTTGTACCATCCTTGTATCCCTGGAATAAATCCTAAAAATAAATTTGCTAATATTTTGTTGAGTATTTTTGCATCTGTGTTCATCAGATATATTGGTCTGTAATTTTCTTTGTGGTGTCTTTGCCTGGTTTTGGTATTAGAGTGATGCTGGCCTCGTAGAATGAGTTTGGGAGTATTCCCTCCTCTTCTACTTTTTGGAAAACTTTAAGGACGATGGGTATTAGGTCTTCATGAAATGCTTGATAAAATTCAGTGGTGAAACCCTCTGATCCAGGGGTTTTGTTCTTAGGTAGTTTTTGATTAGCATTTCAATTTACTTGCTGATTATTAGTCTGTTCAGATTTTCTGTTTCTTCCTGGGTCAGCCTGGGAAGGTTGTATTTTTCTACAAAGTTGTCCATTTCTTCTAGGTTATCCAGTTTGTTAGCATGTAACTTTTCATTGTATTCTGTCATAATTCTTTGTATTTCTTTGGTGTCCATAGTGATTTTTCCTTTCTCATTTCTGATTCTGTTTATGTGGGTGTACTCTCTTTTTTCTTGATAAGTCTGGCCAGGAGTTTATCTATGTTGTTTATTTTCTTCAATAACAAGCTCCTGCTTTCATTGATTCTTTCTATCATTTTATTCTTCTCAATTTTACTTATTTATGCTCTAATCTTTTTATGTCCCTCCTTCTACTACTTTGGGCCTCATTTGTTCTTCTTTTTCTAATTCCATTAATTGTGAGGTAAGGTGTTCATATGGGATTGTTCTTCTTTCCTGAGGTAGGCCTGTATTGCAATATATTTCCCTGTTAGCACGGCCTTTGCTGTGTCCCACAAATTTTGTGGTGTTGAATTATTGTTGTAATTTGTCTCCATATATTGCCCGATCTCTGTTTTTATTTGGTCATTGATACTTTGATTATTTAGGAGCATGTTATTAAGCCTCCATGTGTTTATAGGCTTTTTCATTTTCTTTGTGTAATTTATTTATGGTTTCATACTTTTGTGATCTGAGAGGCTGGTTGGTACAATTACAATCTTTTAATTTACTGAGGTTCTTTTTGTGGCCTCGTATATGATCTATTCTTGAAAATGTTCCATGTGCACTTGAGAAGAATGTGTATTCTGCTGCTTTTGGGTGTAGAGTTCTGTAGACGTCTGTTAGGTCCATCTGTTCTAGTGTGTTGTTCAGTGCCTCTGTGTCTTTACTCATTTTCTGTCTGGTTGATCTGTCCTTTGGAGTGAGTGTTGGGTTGAAGTCTCCTAAAATGAATACATTGAATTCTATTTCCCTATTCAATTCTGTTAGTATTTGTTTCACATATGTAGGTGATCCTCTGTTGGGTGCATAGATATTTATAATAGTTATATCCTCTTGTTAGATTGACCCCTTTATCATTATGTAATGTTCTTCTTTATCTCTTGTTACTTTCTTTGTATTGAAGTCTATTTTGTCTTATACAAGTATTGCAACTCCTGCTTTTTTCTCCCTATTATTTGCATGAAATATCTTTTTCCATTTCTTTACTTTCCGTTTGTGTATGTCTTTGGGTTTGAAGTGAGTCTCCTGTTTTTTATCCATTCAGTGACTCTGTGTCTTGATTCGTGCATTCAGAACATTTACATTTAGGGTGATTATCGATAGGTATGTACTTATTGCCATTGCTTCGTATTAGTGGTTACCAAAGGTTCAAGGGTAATTTTCTTACTATCTAACAGTCTAATTTAACTCACTTAGTATGCTACTACAAACATAACCTAAAGGTTCTTTTTTTTTCCTCCTTTTTCTTCCCCCCCATTCTTTATCTATTAGGTATCATATTCTGTACTCTTTGTCTATCCCTTGATTGACTTAGGGGGTAGTTGATTTGCTTTGCATCTGCTTAGTAATTAATTGTTTTACTTTGCTGTGGTTTAATTTCCCCTGGTGACAGCTATTTAGCCTTAGGAATACTTCCATCTATAGCAGTCCCTCCAAAATGCACTGTAGAGATGGCTTGTGGGAGGTAAATTCTCTCAGCTTTTGCTTATCTGAAAATTGTTTAATCCCACTTTCAAATTTAAATGATAACCTTGCTGGGTAGAGTATCCTTGGTTGGAGGCCCTTCTGTTTCTTTGCATTAAATATATTATGCCACTCCCTTCTGGCCTGGAAGGTTTCTGTTGAGAAGTCTGATGATAGCCTTATGGGTTTTCCTTTGTATGTGATCTTTTTTCTCTCTCTAGCTGCTTTTAAAAGTCTGTCCTTATCCTTGATCTTTGCCATTTTAATTATTATGTGTCTTAGTGTTGTCTTCCTTGGGTCCCTTGTGTTGGGGGATCTGTGCACCTCCATGGCCTGAGAGACTATCTCCTTCCCCAGATTGGGGATGTTTTCAGCAATATCCTCCTCAAAGACACTTTCTATCCCTTTTTCTCTCTCTTCTTCTTCTGGTACCCCTATAATGTGAATATTATTCCATTTAGATTGGCCACACAGTTCTCTCAACATTCTTTCATTCCTAGAGAATCTTTTTTCTCTCTGTTCCTCAGCTTCTGTGTATTCCTTTTCTCTAATTCCTATCCCATTTACCATCTCTTCTACTACATCTAATCTGCTTTTAAATCCCTCCATTGTATCTTTCATTTCATGTATGGAATTTCTTAATGATTGAATCTCCATCCTAAATATATCCCTGAGTTCTTGAATATTTTTCTGTACCTCCATGAGCATGTTTATGATTTTTATTTTGAACTCTCTTTCAGGAAGATTGGTGAGTTCAGTTTCATTTGGTCGTTTTTCTGGTGTTTGTGAGATTTTTGTTTGAACCAGTTTCCTTTGACGTTTCGTATTTGTATGTGTCACCCTCTAGTTCCCAGAAGCTCTAGTCTCCGGAGCTGCTCAGCCCCTGGAGGGATGTTGATGGTCGCAGGGGAGCAGCGCTCGTGCCTGGGGGGATGAAAGAGCTGTTTCCTGCTTTCCAGCTGCAGTGCCTGTCTCCACTGTCAGAACCAGTTGGCCAGCACACAGGTGTAAGCCTCTATGCTTTGTGTGTCTGTAGCTGCCATAGGCCAGGCCTCCCTCTTACTGGCCTGATGCCAGGACAGGGACTGCCAGTTTGCGAGCTGGTCTCGGCAGGCCAGGAGGAAGGTGCAGCGGGCTGCATATCACAGCCAGGGAGCCTCGGAGCTGACTAGCCAGCCAGGGGAATGGAGCACCTGAAGCTCTTGAAAGTTCCCAACCAGCTGGGCAGAGCACGCCCAGACAACCTTGTCCACCTATCCCTTCTCCTGCGCAGCAAGCTCCATGCAAACCCTGCCCCTTCAGTAGCCCTCTCGCTGCTAGGAAGCCTCTCAGACTACCCACCTTTCCTTTGTCCCAGACAGCCGAATGTAGATCCCTTTCCTCCACAAATGGCTGGAATCTCAGTCTCTCCAAGTATTCTGCTTGTCTTAGCTTTCCAACCCCACTAATCTCCAGAGCACCATACAATGTAGGTTTGTGCTTCCAAAGCAGATCTCCAGGGCTGGGTGTTCAGCAATCCTAGGCTTCCACCCTCTCCCCACTCCATTTCTCTTCCTCCCATTGGTGACCTGAGTGGGGGAGGGGCTTGGGTCCCATAGGATCAAGACTTTGGTATGTTACCCTGTTTCATGAGGTCTGCTCTGTTCTCCAGGTGTATGTAGTCTGGTGCAACCTGCTTTCCTGTTGCTCTGTTTGGATTAGTTGTATAAAGTATATTTTCGTGTAATATATGTGGTTTTGGGAGGAGTTCTCTGTCTCACCTCTCATGCTGCCATCTTGAATTGCTGGAGGTTGCCTTTTATTACTTTCCCCATGAGTCTCCTTTGTGGGAAGCTATTGAGCATGAATGTTATTTATGCAGGCTCAGCACCAGGATTAGAAATCTGGCTCTACCACTTAGCAACTGTATGACCTTGGGCAAATGTGTTTGATCCACTTTGTTTCCTCATCTCTACCTACCACACAGAGTTACTGTGAGGGTTAAATGAAGCAATCCATAAGTGTTTAGAGGGGTGTTTGACACAAAGTAAGTGCTTAATGCATGTTAGCTATGCTTGTGGTTATTTTTTTAGAATTTCTTGTACTTTCTTCTGACTGGTTTTTATTGTACTTCACTATTCTCATCATGATTACTTTTATTTTGCTTTCTTCTTCTTTCATGTATTCTATGCATTTTTCTTCCTCCTACCCTTACAATTGATGGTAGATGGGGAAATGGAAGTACAGAAGCCCAGCAGTGGCTTGTCCCAGGTTTCATAGTTCACCAAGTCACCAAGAAGGCCTGGCTTCAGCTTCCTTGCTCAGGGTTTGCTTTCAGAGCCTGGGCCTCTTGGGAAACATACTTGCCACTATGGCAGGGTCTCAGTCGTGCTTTGAAAGCTGAGTGGTGTCAAGCACAGGGAGGCAGACACTTCTGGGCTGGACTTGGTGCTGTCGGGGGTCTATTATCATAGTTCCTGGGACCCAGTCACTGCTGATCTCCTTTCACCATAGCTGAGAACTTCTAACCCCACCAGCAGGCCCAGCTCCATCTTGTTGTTGGGTAGCCCCAGGCCACCTACTGGCCTCATCAGACATTGCTATGGCCTGGCCCTGGTCCTGTTTTAAGTCACTGGCTCTGAATGGTAAAAATGACAAAGTCTCTATTTTGTCCACCCCAGCTCTGATCCCCGGTTCAGTCCTTGGTGATCTGAGAGCTGAGCACTGCCTTGCTTTTACTGGTTCCCTCACAGACTGGAATCTGGCCCTTTTTCCCTTCTGGAGTCTTGCTGACTGCAGACCCCCCTCTGGCTGCCATATCCCCACCTGCCTCCTAGAGTGCTTGGCATCACCTGCCCCCAGACTCCGTGTCAGTTGCCATGCCCTCCCCCAAGACATTGTGTGAGATTGAAGACCTCTGTTGCCCCCTCTTCTGGCTCTTGCCTCAGCTCTCCAGGGCCTGCTCTGCCTGCCTTATTGCAGATGTGGCAAGACCTAGTCCATAGTGCCTCCCTGGGTCATCTCCCAGGGCATCCAGGTTCGCTTCTGCCATAGTGGCCATGATCCCTCACAAGGAATTTGACTCTACTCATTAAGCATCGCAAAGAAGTTCCCAAGCATTAGCTTCCACTAACTCAGGACCTCCTTGAGCTCTGTTAGGCCCAGAGACATGGTCATCAGCCATCCTGGGGCCCTCGGAGGAGGTTTCCACTGTGTCATTGGCCCAGACCTGGTTCCAAGCCAGTTTGTTTCTTTCTCTTTCCCTGTTTTTAGTCCCTCTGCCCTCATGTCCAGCTCCTTCTCCCAGGCTCTTTCTGACCTGCGAGAGCCAAGACAACAGCCATTCTGCCAGAGTATTTGGAGCCTTTACTTCATGCAGAAAGTTGCTAATGGGCTGGACTGATAATTACCCACAATCCTGCTGATAATCAGATGCTCACAGGATTCAGCCCTCAGTTGCCACCACTTTCTGTGATGTTCTGCCAAACCAGCTGTGGCCATGAGGGGCTCTAATACTTAGGAATGGAGTCCAAGGTCTCTCTGGAGAAGTGGAGTGGGTTGACCCAGGGTGGAGGCTGCTGGACCAAGCTAGGAAACATAGCAGAGCTTGGTCCTTGGGGATCTCACATCCTCTGCCCTACCTCAAACTCTCAGCATACCAGTCTGGCTGGAACAGGGGACACAGGAGCTAGGAGTTGCTGAGTTGACCTACTTATGGACAGAGCCTCTGTGCCAGTGGACTGGGACACTGTGCTCCTGAGCTGGGGAGTCTGTGTTTCCCACCTCAGACTGGGAGACCAGACTTCCCAACAGCAATAATTTAATTTCTCCATGCAGCAACTAATGTCTTTTCTGGAGATCACACTTAGGCCTGCATCAGTCTCTGGCTGTTTGCCTTCATGGTCCTGTGACACACAGAACCCCAGTCTCCAGCCCAGCTGACAGCCATCTCTGGGCCTCCTGCCTTGGGCAGGAAGATATTCCTGCCAAGACAAGGGGCATTTTGCAGCAAGGAAATCATTAGCTGTCTCCCATCTTCTAGGACTTTCCATTGTGTAGGCATTTAAAATAGTAGTCTTCTGTTTCAATATATCTGGGGAGGGGCCTAGAAATTTCTGTATTTATTTTTAAAAACTCTATTTTTCATTTTTTGCTCAAGTATAGTTGATATACAATATTATATTGATTTCAGGTATACAACAGTGATTCAACAATTATATACATTACAAAATGTTCACTATGATACATGTAGTTACCATCCATCACCATACAAAGTTTTTACAATATTATTGACTGTATTTCCTATGCTGTACATGAGTTACTAGTTTTATCTATTTTTAAATATAGGTGTGCAGCCAGGTTTAAGAACTACTGGTCTAGTCCAGTGTCCTCACATTACAGACAAGGGAAACTGAGATTCAGAGAGGCATGTTTTTAAAGTCATATGGCAATGACCTAACCTGACATTGAAGGTCTTTTATGATCTGATTCTAATCTACCTTTTCTCATTCTAGCATCTCATTTATGCACTCTTAAGGTTGCTGTATAAAACACAGTATGCCAGTTAAATTTGAATTTCATACATACTTATGCTAAAAAAATTAATTGTTTATTTGTAATTCAAATTTAACTGAGCATTCTGTACTTATATTTGCTTAATCTGGCAACTCTAGGCACTCTACACTGCAGACCACCCAAATGAACTTTGTCACATGTAATTTCTGAATTCTCCTTTTAAGCCTTTGCTTATGCTATTCCCTCTGTCTGGAATACTCATCCCATTATTTCCCCAAATCCTTTCCATTCTTCAACCTGAATGCCACTTTTCTCTCAAACTTCCCTTTGAGCTCACTTTCACTTAGGCTCTGATAACACTTTCTTTGTCTACTTCCACTTCCTCACGCTCTGTTTTGGATCAGAGTTCTTTATCTACTTGGCTTAACTCTCCTGTGGAGCATGAGCCAGCCCTCTGCCATGGCATGGACTGTTTCTGATTAGCAAGCAATGTGAGAAAGCATGTGCTCTGGAGTCAGATGGATTTTGCTTGAATTTAACCTCTGCCCCTTAACAGCCATGTGACTTTGGGCAAGACTTTCCACCTTCTTGAGACTCAGTTTCCTCATCTGTAAAATAGGAATCATAAGAGCAATGTCTGCATAGGGTTGCTGTGAACACTTAACAAGATAAAGCTTTGAAAACACCTAGATCAGAGCAAGTAAACATAAGGTGCTCAATAAATGTGAGCTATTGATATACATCATCATCTATATATCCTCAAGAACAAGCACAGAATAGTGATCAGTAAAGTCTACTGAATGATTACATGAATAAAAAGTAAAAGGCCTGGATATAAGATTTCATGCCCTATTTACAGAAAGTGCTGGATGCCAATGTAGGTAGCTTTGTATTGCAAGTACATATGCATTGGAAAACTATGTCCTCTTGAGACGGGGACCTTGGGTGTAGTCACAGTAGGGTCAGGGCCTCTGGAAAAAGCAAGGCAAGATATTTACAGTCAAAGCAATGTAACATGTAAAGAAGTGCCTATCAAAACTCTGTGTTAAGCATTATGCAAAGTCAAGGTCACACTAAATCTCTAGGGTAAAGATACCAGACTAGGAATATAGACATCTTCAGTGAGATCAGTTAAAGGTCAAAAGGCCAGGAGCAACTTGGCCTCAAATGTTTGAGTGTTCCGCAAGGGTATCTCAGTATAACCCGTGACTTCACTGTAAACAGCCCTAGCAAACAGACAACAACCTAGCCCACCTTAGGGGCAGGGCAGGTGGTACAAGTCCACACCTTAAGTCCTCAGTTCCCCAAAATCCTCAACTGCCTATAAATCCCCTAGACAACACACCACCCGGACTCTCTTGTCCCCTCCTGGGGTGAGCCAGGAGCTCTGTCCTCTCACTTTATTTCTAAATAAAAGCCTCTACCCTGGCTCTCCTACCTTGGGTGTTTGCTAAGTTCATTCTTCGACTCCACAAACAAGAACCCCGGCATCACCCTCAGGAGAAACTTTTTGCCCTTGAGGAGCTCTATACAATACCATGTTCCTCTCTAGGGAAGTAAGTTGCTGTTTGGAGATTGTTACACAAGTGTTCATCTCACAGGAGCACTTCTGTTTTTATTTGCTACAGTAATTATTGGAAATGGAAATCTAGACTTTTGCCCTTCACTATGTCCCTGACTTTCTGTGCACTGAAAGGAAACTTTATTTCCATTGGGTTTTGCTCTCTCCCTCCATTACAGTGGAATTTGTTAATTGTAAAACTGGTAAATACTTGGATAAAAGAAAAAAAAAAGAGATGAAATACAAGTGCCAAGTTCTGTTCAGATTTACTATACGGAGTCCTCATTATTACCCCCATCTGCCAACAAATGCTGTAGTCAAGGGTTCATTGGGTCCATGGCATGCATTAAAATTAACATAAAATGAACAAGTAGAGGTTGAAATATGAGGAAGTGAGATAAGCAGTTTTCTAGTGCAGTAGGATGTATTATTCTCATCTGAAATCACTTATGGCTTTTGTTGGAACAAGCCACCTAGCATATTGCTTTATATATAGTAGGTGTCAAATATCTGATGAATTAATGACTGGACTTGTTGATTGAAAGGTAGAGTATAAATAAATAAATACATAAATATATTTAAAAAATAAATGTGGAATAATTCTACCTCTTATTTCTTCTACCACGTTCTGGGTTCAACCTGAAAAAGTGAGTGGTTAGGTCCTGCCACAGGGACACTGCCTGAACTTTGGTGCAAGTACCATTTACAGTCACCTCTGTTAGGTTCTTGAGGCTGATAGGAACATAACAGGTTAGTCGGGCCAACTTTTCCCTTGTATACATCTAGTGATGGGGAGCTCACTATGTTATAATCTTTGCTATGTTTTTTTATCTATGCCGTGATCTTTGAATGCTATGAAAAACTCTGCTACATAAGTGACAGATTGTTGCTAGAACCCAAACCTCTCTATAACCAAGACTAGGGTACTCTCTAAGGTACTACCCTTGGAACTATAAAAGTGTATTTATTCAAAGGTGGCGGGGAAAGAACTTTCCTAGGAAACAGGAGATCTGGGTCTCAGTTTGAGCTCTGCCACTGACTTGCTGTGTGAAATCAGGTAATCCTTCTCTTTATGAAGGGCTCAATTTCCCTTTTTGCACAATGAAGGGTTTCAAATTGGATGCTCTGCCAGACTCTTGCAGCTCATGTGTTCCAGGATTCTCTAAGGAGGTCTAATTAAGATCTCATACGGCAGTGGTTCTCAAAGTGTGGCCCAAGAATCCCTAGTGGTCCCTGGGATCCCTTCCAGGGGTCAATAGGGTCCCCCTTTTCAAACAACATATCTATGGTGGGCAGGATTTTCTTCATATGCTCCAACTGAAATAGCATATCTATGAGAATCCATTTGTCTTTTATTAAGCCAGATGTTAAAGAGAATAGCAAAAGATGTAAAACTGTGCCACTCTTCTTGGTAAATTTATTTCTATATAAAACATGTTTTTCTTCATGAAATATGTTAGAAATATGTTCTAAAATTATGTTATTTACATTAATGTGTCTAAATCTTAAACGTGTTTTTTAAATGAATGGGTCAATATTCTTTAGATATCTCGGTCTTAATTTCTAATGTGGT
>JAVSCE010003682.1:0-20150 GCA_032199065.1 Smutsia gigantea | reverse complement strand
ACTTAACCCATGGAAAATGTCCAAGTTAGAGCCCCCCTCTCCCTGCACCTTGTAATGCTTAAGAACCTTGCCTACCCTGAGCTCAGGGCTCTCACTTTGGAACCGCTGCGTTGGTGACAGGTGTGAGTCCAAGCTCGAGCTTGAAATAAATGACGCTTTTGTGTTTGCATTGGAATTGGCTCCTTGGTGGTCTCTCGGGGACTCATGACTTGAGCACAACACTGTAACATTCTTGTCTCCCTGCTAATCTTCCCTGAATATTCATTTTAAGCAGATTTTATGGAGGACATTATTAAACAAGAGGAATCTATACCGTGTAATTTCCTCCTCTTTCTGGATCTCCAGGAATAGCTCCTGTCACCTATCTGTCCCCCTCAAGCAGCTACAGGGTTGGGCTTTTCTAGACTGCTGTGGCCCAGGCGTCCATGACCAGTCCCCATCTGGTTCCTACAGCCTGCACCCCTCCTAGTGAGAATGGGGCCTTGCTATGCACATGTAGGGGAGTAGTTGTGCTGAGGAGCTGAGGGGCAAAAACCCAAGCTGCAGGTACCAGACCCTCAGCCACCCGAAAGCCATTGGCTGCCTTGCCGCCCACAGGATGTGCAGCAGAGGAGCTCTTCCTCTCTCTATGATGCCTGATTTGGGTCCCAGCCATCGCTGAAATGTAGGAGGTTAAAGAGGTTGCTGATTGCAGTGAACAGGTGTTTCATTATT
This sequence comes from Smutsia gigantea, assembly GCA_032199065.1. Lineage (NCBI taxonomy): Eukaryota > Metazoa > Chordata > Mammalia > Pholidota > Manidae > Smutsia > Smutsia gigantea. The sequence goes on along the minus strand of JAVSCE010003682.1, from coordinate 19,436 downwards.
TATTTTGGGTCCCATGCATGCTTAGAACTTCACTGCAAGGTCAAAGCAACAGCCTGCACAGAAGTTGGCTAAACATGTAAGAGATGGAAAATATTGATGGTGGCAACTAAATATAGATGCACATATGGGTGGATTACAGAAACCACCAAGCTGTGAACCTGACACTGAGCCCCAGCAACGTTCTGGACTACATGATCAAACAGGTGGCTTTTGCATATTTAGAAAAGAATGTGGAGCCCACACACTACTGGGCTGGAAAAGGTTAAAGAGGAAACCGCTGAGCAGCTCCAATCAAGAGAGATGTTCGATGACAGGAAGCAGGAAGTTTCTATAACATAGTGTTTCTATAACAACACCTGGAGGAGGTTTTAAATACAGAACATGATGAAGATAATGGAAAATACTGAGAATGACTGAACCTACAGCCTGGATTATATTTTGCAACCAGTTTACTTAAACAAAAATGCAAACAGCCACCTGAAATAACTTATAGTGGGTTTCTAATGCTGACTTCGAATTCCTTCCTCACTCACAAAACAGTGAAGCCCCTTCTCCAGATTTTCTGGTCCAATTATTAGTACCTTTTTCTTACCTGCCTAGTCTAAGTGCTGCTGATCTTCTGTGTGTCCTAAACTGCATTCTCTTCAATGACACTTTTCAGAAAATGACGAAGTGTGGGCTGGCTGATAATGTTGAAGGCGCTTTGCACCTGGGAGACTAACTCTGCCCAGGGAATTGATTAATGGCAGTGTCAGGCTAAAGGGAAGCATGGGGCACTTCCCAACTCCAGCCCTATGCTGATGAACATTCTTTGTCAAGGAAAGATGCAAGCAGAGTCTCTTGATCAAATTTGTTCATGACCGCAAGCTGAGAGGGCCAGCTTATCCAGTTCTATACACATAAACACACACAAATTCCTAACCCAAACCCTTCGCTGGAGACCTAGGGCTATCAAGAGCTGGAAGAATTGACCTGCTCACATTCCTGCACTCAAGGGGAGCAGCCCCTGCTGGCTGAAGATCCCTGCCTCTTATCTGCTTGATCTCTCCTCCAAAGAAAAAGCACACACTTCTGTAGCCCCTCTGTTCTCCCTCCAGGTAAGCCCTGGGAGAAAACAATGGCAGATATCCATTTCTTTCAAAGATCCTGGGAAAGTGAAATTCCTCGTATGTGCCATATTCACTTTAGGTACGAAGGAAGTAGGTATAACAAGATACAATTCGAGCACAACTCCTAACTTTCTTACTTGCTTACTTATTTGTTCAATAGCCAGGGGTTGCTCTCAGGACATTCTTTAGGTCAAACCTCTCACTGACATATCTATTACTGAGAAGGATGGCAAAGAAGGACAAGGGAACTATGAATGTAAAATGTGGGCTTCTCTAAAAGGGCTTCACCTTCAGCTGCCTTCCAGCCCAAATACCCTAGGTCTATACAGTGTAGATATTACATCCCTCCTTCATTCTCATAGCTCCTTCAGTGGCTTTGATAAATCTTCTTTGGCCTGCTCAGCACTATTCAAAGAGCATTCGGGCAACTCATTCACTTTACTTTTATAAACTAGTCTGTGAACAACTCCCATCCAAACTAAGGATCACTCCCCAGTGCTTGGTTATAACCCCTTGCTAAGAACGCAGCAAACTTCATGAATATACTGAGTGGGACTCACCCACTTTTCTTTTATAGCTGAGGTCATTTGGGCTAGGAAAGTCCTTGGGTTGAGGACACAGGAACACACACATTCTCCTTCGGAACTCTTATTGAACAGGTGGTTATATTTTTATTCTGTATCTTTTTTATTATATTTTTTATTTTGGTATCATTAATGTACAATCACTTGAACATTATGGTTACTAGACCCCTATTATCAAGTCCCCACCACATACCCCATTACAGTCACTGTCCCTCAGTGTAGTAAGATGCTATAGAGTCACTACTTGTCTTCTCTGTAAATACTGCCTTTCCCGTGTCCCCCCCGCCCGGCTACATTATGTGTGTTAATCGTAATGGCCCCTTTCCCCCCTTATCCCTCCCTTCCCACCCATCCTCCCGAGTCCCTTTCCCTTTGGTAACTGTTAGTCCATTCTCGGGTTCTGTGAGTCTGCTGCTGTTTTGTTCTTTGTTCTTATACTCCACAGATGAGTGAAATCATTTGATATTTGTCTTTCTCTGCCTGGCTTATTTCACTGAGCATAATACCCTCTAGCTCCATCCATGTTGTTGCAAATGGTAGGATTTGTTTTCTCCTTATGGCTGAATAATATTCCTTTTTTTTTTTTTGGTATCATTAATCTACAATTACATGTGCAACATTATGGTTACTAAACTCCCCACTTCATCAAGTCCCCCCACCAACCCCTTTACAGTCACTGTCCATCAGTGTAGTGAGATGCTACAGAATCACTACTTGTCTTCTCTGAGTTGTACAGCCCTCCCCGTGCCCCGCCCTGCATTGTGTCTGCTAATTGTAATGCCCCTTTTTCCTCCTTGTCCCTCCCTTCCCACCCATCCTCCCCAGTCCCTTTCCCTTTGGTAACTGTTAGTCCATTCTTGGGTTCTGTGAGTCTGCTGCTGTTTTGTTCCTTCAGTTTTTTCTTTGTTCTTATACTCCACACATGAGTGAAATCATTTGATACTTGTCTTTTTCTGCCTGGCTTATTTCACTGACCATAATACCCTCTAGTTCCATCCATGATGTTGCAAATGTCTGGATTTGTTTTCTTATGGCTGAATAATATTCCATTGTGTATATGTACCACCTCTTCTTTATCCATTCACCTACTGATGGACACTTAGGTTGCTTCCATTTCTTGGCTATTGTAAATAGTGCTGCGATAAACATAGGGGTGCATCTTTTTGAAACTGGGCTGCTGCATTCTTAGGGTAAATTCCTAGGAGTGGGATTCCTGGGTCAAATGGTATTTCTGTTTTGAGTTTTTTGAGGAACCTCCATACTGCTTTCCACAATGGTTGAACTAATTGACATTCCCACCAGCAGTGCAGGAGGGTTCCCCTTATTCTGTATCTTATTAGTACCTGATTTGCCATGGAATGAAGAAGGCATTTGTTCAAACATTTTTGTATATACTGATCAATTACAAGGAAAGTTGTGCCCTAAAATACTCTGCCTGGAAAATACTTTCTAAGTCCAAGAAGATGAGGTTGGCCTCAATTTAAATTCAGCTTACAGTTGGGAAGGAAAAACCCACTTTATCCTGTTCTGAAATCAAAGAACCTAATAAACTTGGTAAATGCAAAACTTCATTTCTCAGAGACTCGGGGAAAAAAAATGGAAACATTTTTTGTATCTGTATCTGATATTTTTCTGCCCTTTCCTTTTACTCTTTATTTCTACAAATATGACCAATTTCTCCTGGATTTAAAAATTCATGGCTAATTACATGGGGATTTCAATGAAGCATAAAGAAACGGGAAAAATGTCTCAAGTGGCCTCTATTTAGTTCATTACTTATGTTACCTCGGTGAGTTCATTCTAGAGAAGGCAATTCCACAAGGTGAATTTTACACACACGTATTTGCAGTAAGAAATCTTCCCCAAAGGTATATGAAACCCCTCCTATCCCATTTCCTCCCTCTGGAGGCCCACATTCAGACCTTGGGTACTCCCTTAACAAGGACGTGTCTTCCAGGAACCAGTCTGGACAGGCTTCACAGGAAGATTCACAACAGTGATCAATACTGCCTCCCCTGCCCCCCACATCAGTCGCTGATGAAGAACAGGACTTCTCAGTTGTTTACCAGGTATCAGAAACATGGCCAAAGAGTGGTCCCCTGGTGGGGGGGGGCACTGTGGAGAGCACCGTTATACGATTCAAGTGAGAAAATCAAGTATAGTACTCAAGAAACAGAAACAAGGGCATGAGTCCCCAGCCAGAACAAAATGGAATTTGGAGCAATTACCCAACTAACTCAGCAACAAGATTAAAAAGACCCATTCAGTTTCATGAGCACTTAAGACCCCAAAATGGTCACAAACTAAATGGCCCCCAGTCTCAGATCTTCTTTGGCTACACAGCTATGCTGTCCAACTTCAGGCTCAGACCCACGGACTGCAGAGAGGCAAAAGGGTTGCAGGACATTTTGATGGCGACCAGAAAGCCACGCCACGTTTGCCCCTGTTTTTACACAGAACAAAGTTTATCACTATCCAGTTTTGGAACTGAATTCTGAGAATTGCCTAGCTCACTCCTGGATGCTCAGCAGATACCGACCTGCAAATTTGTCAGGATTTATACAAGGCAGTGATTCTGTATTCAGTGCATCCCAGTAAGCATTCGAGACCAATGACTATGTAAAATCTTGCAGGTCATCTTCCCCATAATTCCATTCATCCCAACAGATAGCCAAATGTGGCCCAACACACTGGAAAAATCTCACAGTAAATTTATGTTCTTCATTGTATTCAAAGCGTTTTAAGATAAACCACAATGAGAAGTGATGCCAACAATAAAAGCTACTCTTAAGCCCTTGGCTATCTTCCCCTAACTGTGAAGTACTAATGTGATCCTTCGATTTGTCCTCAAATCACTGAAATTTAGAGCAGGCTGAAACCTTAGAAATCACATACAAACACCCAAGCATTACCAAAGCCTAAGGGTCCTTTTGAGCCAAAGGAGGCTTCCAGAGTGGGCTGGTGGGTGAGGGGAGCCCCACCACTCCCTCCTTTCAACCTGTCTGAGCCCTACCCCCACATCCATGGAACCAGCTCAACTGCACCAACCTACACAAACTCCATTGACCAGTTGTAGCCAATATACAATGGTGAGTGTGGTTTCTTTTTTAAAAAGATGATAAAATATTAAAAATTAGGTCACTTAGGCTAGCAGAGGGTTTTGTGGCTAATCGGGCACACAAATGGAATAGGCCCACTGTTTATAGGCAGCAACGCTTGGACAGATCACTTTCGGACTTATCCTTGACTGCACCTGAGAAGAAACACACTGCAGGGTGAAGATGAGTGCAGTAGGCAGAGAGAAAGGGAAGGAGGTGCCTTATTTAAATAATAACCACCCCTCACTTTAAAAAGACCCACACTCTTCCCTGATTGACATACCTCTCCATGGAAAGAGTTTATAGAAAGAATGAGCAAATGCATCAAGGAATACACAAATGAATCAATTCTATTTATAAAATACCCTCCATTGCACTACAGCAAGCTTCCAGACAACAGTCTGAGAAACCTTGCTGGATACCACTTGCTTGGTAGTTGTGTTAGCTTCTATTGTCATCATTTTCTGTACAACTTATGTTTTGCATTAGCATCTCTCCCACATGCTCCCACAGTGGCTGGTGTATAGTTGGGGCTCAAACTAATTTTCGCAGCTGCTTATGAACTTGCCCCTTGCAATCCTGGGGTACAAATGTTGACCTAGGGACCATGAGCTTCCTGCTGCTCATACAGGTAGCCTCTGTGTCTTTTCCTGCTCTTAGGCAAGGTCTGCAAATTGATGACAACCTCATATCCTTGGTGACCTTCAAGGAGACCACTACAGAATAGAGGCTCCAGAGGCCTTGTACTTAGTGGAGATCCAAACCCACAGCAGGCTGAGACTAGGGAGCCAGAAAAACAGTGTGGGCCTCAGACAATCCGTTTTAGAGAGCAGGCAAAAGCCCAAACACCACCTGTTTTCAATATGAGTGTCTCCATTACCAAACACACATTTTTACTTAGGCCTCAAATTAGGTCAAATGCTGAACTACCCTCCAATTCCCCACAGGCCTAGCCTTCCCCAGAGCAGGGATCCGCCTGTATAATCACCTTGCCTGGGCTGTGGTGGTCTGGCTGGCAGCCACTCAGGGTGCCCTCAACCCTGAGTGCTCACTCAGCTTATCTGCTACCCATGTTGCACCCAGCAAGTCTGGCCACATCACCAGCCAGGCTCTGCCTGGTATTAAAGGACTGCATGGGACGAGCCATGCCTTCCCACAGGGCCAAAGTGGAAAGTATAGACTAAATGGAAACCATTATCCTTTTGGCCAGTCCTGACAAGGTTCTGGAGACCATCTTGGTGCACATTCTCTTGAGGATGTGAAACAGTCCAGCGGCTGGTGGGTTTTGGAGCTAATGAGTGATTTGGGAAACTTGGAAGCAGACTCCCGTGCCCTGCCCTTCCTCTCCAACCTTGCCTCAAATCCCTAAATGACAATGTCATTGCTTCAGCTGAAAACATTGCTCCTTGTCAAAATGCAGACCCTCCAGGAGGGAAAGCAGGCCATCAGAGCCTCTGAGGTTCGGGGGTGGGTGGTAGGAAGAGGCTGATATCTGGGAGGCTGAGGGGGCCTGGGACAAACCTGGCTTTGCTCACATTTTCTCTCAGAGTTTCAGAATCTGTCAGTGAGAGATCACACAGACCTCGGCTCTGATTGGCCTGAGCATGCCAGCGGTGACTGCCAGAGAAGTTTGTCAGGGGTGACAAGATGGTGGAGCCCAACCTTTAAGGAAGCCGGGTAAGAGCTGATGATGAGGCTTACCACAAAACTGATGGCACTTCCTGGGGCAGCCTCCCATCAGCCACTATATGGCCCTTCGGTTCCAAAACCAGTGACTTTTAACAAAAGAGTGGAACGTGCTCCAGCCGTACTGTCACACTCACCTGACTTGAAGCACTGTTCACATGACCTACCCTTGGAAGCCATTTCTGAGACATGTCAGCAAATCTCTCTCCTTCTTTCAAATTATGTCTCATTACTGAGCAAAATTACTTATCTTGAGGCTGAAGGAAACCCCTGAAAACTCTCCTTCCTGGGCACCTATATTACAGGCAGACACAGATCTGGTTGGTGACAGAGCCCTTTAGCTAGTGCTCCAGACTTAGCCTTTACTAACTTCAGGCTAAATTCTATCCATCATCAGAGGCAGGAGCTATGCCCCAAACTGGGGGTGACTTCAAGGGTGCTGCAGGCTGGGAAGGCATTCCCCACTGAGGTGCAGGAGCCATGGCTGACCTCTTGTGGGAACAACGTAAACACACACCTTTGGAAAACTGAGGGTCCCTCCAGTAAGGGAGAAGAAAGGCTAGGAAAGGCCAGCTAATGGGGAGGTGGGAGCAATTTTCTAAAGGGTGATTCCACAGGCCACGTCAAGGTCTTGGCCACTGCTAGAGAAGTATGAATCTGCATAACCATGCTTTGACAGAAGCAAAACCAAAACCAAAGCCCATGTCTAAATATGGGGTGTTTGGGTGGAGAAGGGAGGTGGAGGAGAGGTGGGGGGAGGTGGAGTGAGGTGGAGGGAGGTGGAGGGTGGTGGGGTGAGGTGGAGGGGAGGTGGGGTGAGGTGCAGGGGAGGGGAGGGAGATGGGGAGGAGGGCGGAGGTGGGAGAGGGAGGAGGAAGGAGGTGGGGAGGAGGGAGGTGGGAGGTGGAGGGGGGTGGAGGGCAGGTGAGGGAGGTGGAGGAGGTGAGGGGAGGTGGGAGGAGGTGGGATGGGTGGATGGTGGAGGGCAGGAGGTGGGGGGAGGTAGGGGGAGGTGGGGGAGGGGAGAGAAGGTGGGGGTGTTAGAGGGGGTAGAGGGGAGGTGGGGGAGGTGGGGGGTGGTGGAGGCAAGAGGGAGGGGAGGTGGGAGGTGGAAGGGGTGAAGGAGAGGTGGGTGAGGTAGAGGAAGGTGGGTGAGGTGGAGGGAGGTGGAAGGAGGTGGGGGGAGGGGAGAGGAGGTGGGGGGTGTTGGAGGAGGTGGAGGGGAGGTGGGGGAGGTGAAGGGAGGTGGATGGAGGTGGAGGGATGTGGAAGGGAGGTGAGGGGACGTGGGAGAAGGTAGAGGGAGGTGGGGGAAGGTGGAGGGAAGTGGCAGGTGGGGAGGGGGTGGGAGGTGGAGGGGGTGAAGGGGAGGTGGGGGGGTGGAGGGAGGTGGAGGGGTTGGAGGAGTGCTGCAAGGACAGTGGGTTCAGTGTCATTGGTAGAGGATGGGCATACTGATTGCAAAAAGAGCGGCTAACATATAGTTGGACTCAACTTTGTGATCCCAAATATTATCACGTCTCTGACAATTCATAAAATGCTCTGACAAATTCAGGAATACTTAGAGGCATCTTCCCAGCTGGAAATGGAAAAAAAATCTTTTCATAACATATACTGAGATTTGAAAACAATTGACTAGAATCTATGACTCTGGCGAACGTGGCGACCCCCTTTGGTCTGTTCAGGCAGTGGTGATCCATGGAGTCGGAGAAGAAGAGACTCACTGGGGCACAAATGGTCCCTTGATCTCTACTCTAGGCCTTCCCTGGGATTCTGCCCCTGCATCCCACCCACTACAGCATAGCAGTCAATGCTACCTAGCCCCTTAACTGTCTTGGCCAAGGCGGGAGCCCTTGTTATTCCCCGTTTATGTGGATTCATTCAAACATACCGAATACACCACCCTACTCTTGCTGCGTGAGGTGGCACCAAGGGAAAATGATCGCCCCCTCTGCCAGGGCCAACCAGGAGTTCAGCTAGGCTTTTCCAGTCTTACTGGGAAAGGAGCAATGTGGGGCCCAAATGTAATGCCTACTTTCAAAGCTCATACTGCAAGGCATTTCCTTAAAACATTTTACCCAAAATGTTAGTTATTAGATGATGCTATGGTCTAATCTCATGTTAAAATTAAACCATTCAAGCCAAAAATGGGCTTCAATTATGAAAAATAACTAAAGATCTTAATGCAGTTAAGCCCAAATTTTCCCAGTTATTTGGTTGTTTATTTTTTACAAGTATCTCTTGGCAACATGTATGAGTCTGCAAGAAAATTTTACTGAGAAACATCTGGAAATGTCCATTTCCAGTGGAAGCACTGACAGCAAGTTCAAAGGCTCTGTCACCTAATCACTGAGCAAACAGTACATGTGTACACATTTTGAAGTTGGCAGAAAGCCCTTTCTAATATTTAGTGCTGCCTGGAGATAGAACACCATCGTAGATAGTGAGATCCCTGTCACTGGAGGTATCCAAGCAGTGGTTGGGCAACCATTTGGCAGGACTATTACAGAGGATAATCAATCATCAAGGACTCAAGATTGACCTGAACAACCTCTACGGGGCCATGGGAACTGAGTTGAGCTGATGTATGCCTGAAAGATGATGAACTGATTTGTGTAGCTCTACATTTGGGAATCTCAGGCGCTCCATGAAGTTTCCTATTTCTGCCAAAGTTGCTGATGGTTAATGCTGGGCTGCAGCCCTCCACTTCCATATGGCAGATGTAGCGGGCGTTCTCTATGCTTCTACTAGTGTTACATCAGGTAGTACATGGGTGTAGCCCATCCAGCTGTTTGCCTACCCACTAGTCATTCCCTCCCTTCCTCCATATCAGTCATCCCCTGATTTGTTCAGTGTCCATCCTCCTCCCTGCAGCCGCATAGTTCAGACAGATCTGGCCTCAGCCCAGGACTTGAATCTTGGTAGCCTTTATACTCTACAATTTAGGGCATGTGAGCTGGTTCTAGGCAATGAGAGGTGAGGGGATGTTTGCTGGAAGAAGGTATCTTCTAGGAAAGATTTCTTAGCTTTTCAAAGGAGACCCGAGGGAAAAAATAAGTCTATTATTGCCACCAACAGAAAGTGATATGTGAGGAAGTATTATTACTACAATTGTTACAGCCATCTTTCTGTCCAGCTTTATTGAGGTTTTACAGCCATCTTTCAACCATGAGGGAAGGTATCCAACATGCTGAAGTCGGCAGAGTTGAAAGATGGAAAGAATTTGGATCCTTGATAATAACATTGAGAAATAACCATCCCTGGAGCTTCCCTGTATTGTGGCTTCTTGTTATATGAGGTGACAAATCCCTTATTGCTTGACTCATTTGGAGTTGGATTTATCTCACTCCACTCTTACTTGTAGCCAAGAGCATCATAACAAATACCCGTCTTTGATGGATCTGTTCTCTCCACATGTTACAGCGATGTGGTGAACCCACTATTTTAATCCATGTGGTCTGGGCCAGAAGATTATGGGAAGAGAGATAAGGGGAGTACTCAGAATCGTCCTTTCTTCCCAGTACTGCTCTATAGTATCCCCATATCTGTATCCTTACTCGAGCTTCCCTTGTAGTGTGATTATGCGGAGATAACACCTTGATCCCTGAGAAAATGAGACTTCTAGTGGGTCCACCTTACTGACTTGTCTGTACTTGCCTGGCCTGTTCTGGAGTGTGGGGCATGGTGGACAGAGTTTGGGCTCCATTTAGGAATATGAAAGCCTAGCTTGTCACCTTGTCACTGTGGCAAGATGATTGTGGTTTAAGACAATTTAGCTGATTCCTTTCTTCCCAGTTTTTCTCTGGAGGTACCTCTGACTGCCCAGCTGGACTGTTTGTCCTCCATCACAACCCAGGCCAAAACTGATTCATGTAGGCCGTGGTTCTCAAAGTGTGGTCTCCGGACCAGCAGCATGAGCAGGACCTGAGAAACTTGGTGGAAATGCAGATTCTCTGGCCCCCTCCCAGATCCACAGAATTAGAAACTGGGGGTGGAACCTGGCCATATCTGTGGCTTACCGACCCCTCCAGGATCCATTCTGATACACGCTCACGTTGGAGAACCACTGCCCTAGACCTTGATAACTCAGTGTGGGGGCTTTCCAGGGCTCTAACTTGATTATTTTATACCGTATGGGTCCCATCTCACTCTGTAATTATACTTTCGTTGCTATGACAACTTGATTGTCTATCTCCCCCACCAGCGGCAAGCTCCACCAAGTCTGTTTTGCTTTGTGCCCCAGTGCCTAGAACAAGGCCTTGCAGATAGTATGTACTCCTTCTATGTTTGTGGAGTGGACGAAGGGCCCCAAGGGCTACATACACTGGATGGCATATCGTGCTCCATACTAAATGCATCCAATTCTTAAGGTAATTATCTGCTTAAGACATTCGAATTGTACAATGTTTCCTAAGCTGGGTACAACTGATAAACTGACTTTCATATTCTCTTAACATGAACTTAACAATGAAGACAACTTCAAATCATTCTACCATGTGACTTGCACTAAGCCAGCTGCCTTGCTAAAGAGCCATAGCATTGGATATGGCTAATTACAGGATGTGTCTTGAAGTACACTTTCCTGAGTTCATTTTTGCCAAAGCCTCGACTCTGCAGAACACTGAAGACCCCAGGGCTGGTCTAAGAGAAAACATGCAGAGTGCCTAAAAGGCCCAAGAGAGGCTTTTGTTGGCACCAGCCCACCCCTGCTCACTCCCTGCCCTTCCACGACCACCTTGGATTCTTCGGGGAAATACAGACGGGAATTTGATACTGGGAAACACTTCTGCGTAGCTTTCTCCCTTCTCCTTGTCAACTCTGGAACCACGGGAACTGGTGTGGCTTCACTATGTGACCAGGACAGAAGAGCTTTAATTTACAAAGGAGATGACAATTCCCCGGGAACTCAGAGACTGGCAGGAAACTGGGGAGAGAGGTGGGGTCAGGGGGGTGGGAGCATGGGCAACCAAGATGATGAAGAGGTGCACGTCCTGGCGGCCTGCCTCCTAGGGAAGAGGCTTGGTGTGCGGAATTCTTCTCCTCTAAGCTGCACTGGTAGGGAAGAGTAGAAAGGTTATGTTTTATGGACGGGGGACAGTGAAAGGGCAGGGTAAAAGGACCATTTGGAGCTTCTCCTCTTTTGAACCCTTAAATCAGAATGTCATTATTAAAGATTTAGAATCTTTTCTTGCCAGGAAGAACCACGTTTTATGCTCCCCTATGAAACCCCAGCCATAAGCTTTGATCTAAATACAGCCTTACGGCTATCCCTTGGCAATGGCAGGCGTACAGGCCAGTTTTATTCTAAATGTGCACAGCATGCAGTGCACAGACAGGGTGCCGAGAGTATCTTGTAGATGGGGCCAGGAGCCATCTCAGAGGCCCTGCAGCCGCAGCTCCTGCTTGGCCAGGCTCCAACCTGGGCCCATTGCCAGAGGTGGGGCTCAGCAACCAGGCCACAGAATGCAGTCATCTCTCATCTAGGGCCCCTAGTGTCCATGGAGGCTGGTGAGCAAGGCATCGTGAAATAGCCACTGCTCTGGGCAAAGCCCCGTGTTGGAGCAGCTCCTGGGGCCCTAGTCCCCAGGAAGGGCACTCCTTACCTTAGAATACCACTGTGTTTTCCAGCTCCCAAAGTCCAGGTGTGAGCACCTTCCCAGTAGTTCCTCATAACAACTCTGTGCAGTAGGCAGGGTGGGGATCAGCCTTGTGCAAGAGAAAATCCCAGGAAGAAGTTAAGGAGCTGCTTTGTAGTTTTCAAACTGTGACCCAGGTTTTCCAAGGGCTAACACGACACAGATCACCTGGGGGAGCAGAAGTAAGTGGGCTGGGCTCTGTCCCTTGCCTGCCCTCCTTAGAGTAGCTCCTCCTTCACCTGGTATTTATTTGGCCCATTGACTCCACTAGCTGGCTGTCTGATGCTTGAAGACATTGCCCATCTTCTCTGCAATCCCACGTCCCTGAAGGATAGTGTCTGGGAAACAAATGCCTCTGTGTTTCTCTTCAGAGCCAGGAGGCCAGAACAGAAGAATGGCCTAAGATGCCTGGAGCTCTGGGATGCCTGTGGGGGCAGGGCTCTGAGGGTGGGCAATGCTTGAAGGCCTTGACACTTGAAGAAATGAGGATTGGTGCAGGTGCCTGGCCAGAATTCAAGGGTGTGATGGGGTGGTGACTGGGAGTACCATTCTTAATCTGTCTGCCTGGATATCTATAGAGTACCCCTTGTGTGGAACTCTGTCAGGAAGCCCCCAGTCAAGATCGTTTGATGGAAGCTAGAGGATGGGGTGTAAAGGGACCCCCTTCAGATTGCACACGCTACAGGGCTGAGCACATTGTCTATCCCAAGGACGGCCCCATGCAGTCAATGCCACATAATTCTACTTTATACACCCCAGGCAGCGTGTAGCTCCCATTCACTGGCATTAGATCACACCCACTTGAATTTGCAACTAACTTGCCTGGCTTTTGAGAGCTTCATACTCTGATCCAACCCCGCACCAGTCCTGTGCTAACTAGCAAACCCATTACCTCGGCTTTGCAGCCACATTTCCTTTCTGCCCTTCGCTGCCCACAACCTATCCCACTACCAGCCCCAGACCAGTTAGCCGAACCTCCCTGCTGTTGCTCCTTCAATTCCAAAGCAGCCAGCACTTCACTGTGTGAGGTAGCCTGTAGCACCCAAAGTGTACGACGAACCAGTGCCAGGTGCTGCCCACAGCGAGCTCACACGAGACTTCCCTCTCCTTCCAACAAGGCTAGCTTGAGTGCGGCCTCTCCCAGGAAGCCCCAGCCGGGGTGGCGACCACTGTGCCCCCTTAACCTGCAAAACACCTAAGAGCTTATGCCTTCCTGGCATCTTTCCTGGGCGATGCCTGTCTCCCTGGTGGAATTACAGGTGTACTCAGAATGAGGACCCCATCTTACTTATAGCCTCACTCTGGTCCTTCCATACAGAGACCAAGGCCAGACAGGTCACAAAGCGACCTGTAGGGTTTTTTTTATATATATAATTTATTTTGGTATCATTAATCTACAATTACATGTGCAATATTATGGTTATTAAACTACCCCCTTCATCAGGTCCCCCCCACCAACCCCATTACAGTCACTGTCCATCAGCGTAGTGAGATGCTATAGAATCACTACTTGTCTTCTCTGAGTTGTACAGCCCTCCCCGTGCTCCCCCAACATTACATCTGCTAATCGTAATGCCCCTTTTTCCCTCTTATCCCTCCCTTCCCGCCCATTTTCCCCAGTCCCTTTCCCTTTGGTAACTATTAGTCCGTTCTTGGGTTCTGTGAGTCTGCTGCTGTTTTGTTTCTTCAGTTTTTTTCTTTGTTCTTATACTCCACATATCAGTGAAATCATTTTATACTTGTCTTTTTCGGCTTGGCTTATTTCAATGAGCATAATACCCCCTAGCTCCATCCATGTTGTTGCAAATGGTGGGATTTGTTTTCTTCTTATGGCTGAATAATATTCCATTGTGTATATGTACCACATCTTCTTTATCCATTCATCTATCGATGGACACTTAGGTTGCTTCCATTTCTGGCTATTGTAAATAGTGCTGCAATAAACATAGGGGTGCATCTGTCCTTTTCAAATTGGGCTGCTGCATTCTTAGGGTAAATTCCTAGGAGTGGAATTCCTGGGTCAAATGGTATTTCTATTTTGAGTTTTTTGAGGAACCTCCATACTGCTTTCCACAATGGTTAAACTAATTTGCATTCCCACCAGCAGTGTAGGAGGGTTCCCTTTTCTCCACATCCTCGCCAACATTTGTTGTTGTTTGTGTTTTGGATGTTGGCCATCCTCACTGGTGTGAGGTGATATCTCATTGTGGTTTTAATCTGCATTTCTCTGATGATTAGCGATGTGGAGCATCTTTTCATGTGCCTGTTGGCCATCTGAATTTCTTCTTTAGAGACGTGTCTGTTCATGTCCTCTGCCCATTTCTTAATTGGATTGTTTGCTTTTTGTTTGTTGAGGTGTGTGAGTTCTTTATATATTTTGGATGTCAACCCCTTATCAGATATGTCATTTATTAATATATTCTCCCATACTGTAGGATGTCTTTTTGTTCTACTGATGGTGTCCTTTGCTGTACAGAAGCTTTTCAGCTTGATATAGTCCCACTTGTTCATTTTTGCTTTTGTTTCCCTTGCCTGGGGAGATATGTTCATGAAGAAGTCGCTCATGTTTATGTCCAAGAGATTTTTGCCTATGTTTTTTTCTAAGAGTTTTATGTTTTCATGACTTACATTCAGGTCTTTGATCCACCTTGAGTTTACCTTTGTGCATGGGGCTAGACAGTAGTCCAGTTTCATTCTCTTACATGTAGCTGTCCAGTTTTTCCAACACCAGCTGCTGAAGAGGCTGTCATCTCCCCATTGTATATCCAAGGCTCCTTTATCAAATATTAATTGACTGTATATGTTTGGGTTAATGTTTGGATTTTCTATTCTGTTCCACTGGTCTGTGGGTCTGTTTTTGTGCCAATACCAAATTTTCTTGATTACTGTGGCTTTGTAGTAGAGCTTGAAGTCAGGGAGCGTAATTCCCCTGTTTTATTCCTCCTTCTCAGGATTGCTTTGGCTATTTGGGGTCTTTTGTGGTTCCATATGAATTTTAGAATTATTTGTTCCAGTTCATTGAAGAAAGCTGTTGGTAGTTTGATAGGGATTGCATTGAATCTGTAGATTACTTTAGGTAGTATAGCCATTTTGACAGTATTTATTCTTCCTAGCCAAGAGCATGGGATGCATTTCCATTTGTTAGTGTCCTCTTTAATTTCTCTTAGGAGTGTCTTGTAGTTTTCAGAGTACAGGTCTTTCACTTCCTTCGTTAGGTTTATTCCTAGGTATTTTATTCTTTTTGATGCAATTGTGAATGGAATTGTTTTTCTGATTTCTCTTTCTGTTAGTTCATCGTTAGTGTATAGGAAAGCAACAGATTTCTGTGTGTTAATTTTGTATCCTGCAACTTTGCTGAATTCAGATATTAGTTCTAGTAGTTTTGGAGTGGAGTCTTTAGGGTTTTTTATGTACAGTATCATGTCATCTGCAAATAGTGACAATTTGACTTCTTCTTTACCAATCTGGATGCCTTGGCGACCTGTGGTTTTGCAGGCCCCACACTTCCACAGCTAGAGTGGCTGCCTTTTAGGCACCTCTGTTAACCAAGGGCTGGCCTCTCAAGGTACTTCATCTTGGAGTCTGTTTCGGTATGACAAGCACCTTCAAATTCTTTGGATGGACATAAACTACTGTTCTGCAAAAGGGTTTGCATAATAGATGAATATATCATTAGATGCAAAATACTGTTTGCATAATAGATGAATCATGCAATGTGGGGCATGTAATGGTCCATCTAGGCCTGATACGTGGGCCAAGAGGCCAACAGGCAGGTTGAAGAGGCAAATCAATCTCAGATGTTGCCTCCCTCATCAAAGCCTAATTCACCTTGAATCCAGGCTCACCACCAGCTGGCCACCATCAGCCAACAGCATCCGTGGTTAACTAATTATGGAAGGCTCTAGTCATTCAGTAGAACCTCTCTTTGCACAAAATGGATCATTTATTCATTCTAATTAGGCAATCCACTTTTAGTTCTATGAATTCACCCTTCCCACTGGCCAATTCTACAGGGGATGAGTTACGTCACCTCTCAGCTTCTCTCGGCAGACCACGGTATTGCTTTTTACTTGGAGGCAGAGCCCTCAAGCCCCGATGGTCTCAGATATGTTTCTCTTTGGACCTTGTATTGAGGTTGAGGTCAAATACTAGAGTCTGAATACCCCTAGCTCAGATATGATCTTTGTCAGCACATACTGCCTGCTGGGCATATATGTTCAGGAAACAACCAACAGAAGCTCCCAGGCTCCCTCGCTGGGTACAAAAAGGCCACATCAAAATCTCTTGTCCCTAAGGCACAGTTTTTGTCTTTAGAAGTTGTCTTTTCTAATGTGCATTAAGACCAGCCCAGCAGGCACAATCTGTCACTACACTCCCTGTCTCGCTAGAATAGTAGTGTCTGTTACCTCAGTTTGCTGTGTCCAACCTCTGAGCCAGGTGTAACTTTTAAGGTGGAATCTTGTCAAGGGCTCTTTAAGAAACCCAGATTATATTCACTGGGCCCCATTGATCCCAAGACATATTTACCTCCTCACAAAGCTCCAGCTGATGAAGCAGGTATTAATTTTCCATACATAAACCATGGTGTTTTTCTCAACAGACTGTGTTTAAGTAACAAGTTGAGCTTACGTGCTCTGCGAGTGGACGGGCGCCAACACTGTAGCCACTACAGCAAGCCCAGGGCCATCCTTTCAGGGTCATCCTAAACAGGATGGCCAGCCACCCCAACATAAATGTCAGTTCTTCCATAACCGGTACAGAGGCCATATGGTCCCTAGGCATCATCATGCCAGCTCTTTCTGCACTGAAGTTCGTTGATCAAAAAGCCACTTGTGGGATTAGAAAACCTTTTCATCAAGATTTGTCTCCGGGTGGTCCTTGAGTCCTTCCCCTGTACTCAGGTCAGCCCAGCCCACCACCAACAGCCATGATCTTCTGCAGGGCCAGGGCAGCTCGACTTCCAAATCTGACAAGCCGCATCCCTTCCTGATGATTCTGACGTGGAATAAGGGGAAAAGGATACTTGGAGGAAAAGTAGCACTTGAAACAAACAGGCTCAGATGGCAGACCAACCTCTGTCCCAAACCTGGTTCTTGCATTCGGTACCTACATGTCACCCTTAGAAAAGTTACCTAACTTTGATTCCTTTTACTCACCTATAAAACACAGCGACTTCTCTGCAGGATTGTGTGAGCTCATCGACACGGCCTAGCCTTAGTGCTGGGCATAGAGGCCTGCGTCCCTCCCCCACTGCTCATTCAGGCTAGTACAGGTGAATGAACAGCAAATAACGATTTTCTTTTTACAGTGATTATATGCAAATAACTGTTCATTGCTGCTGCCAGTAGCTTGGTGCAAGTTATCTGGAACTGAAACAGCACAGAGTAACAATTGTTCATTACATTTTAAAAGGGGTGAGAGCAGGTGACACCTGCAAAGACAAATGCAGTGAGAGTTGGGATCCTGCCTGCGTTTGGAAAATCACGCACTGACCTTGATTACATCCTTGTAGTCAGCCTGGCACCAACTGCCCTGCAATGGGGATTCACCAAGAACAGAGGGTCACAGTCAGATTTAGGTTATCGATGGTGATGCAGAAAAGCAAATCCTAGGCTGTGGGAAATCTAAGCAGTTCTATCTGGAATGTATTTTAGATGTGGGTGTATTTTTTTCTTGGCAGGAGATGTACCTTCCTAATTGTGTTTCCCTTAGGCTGTTAAAATTACTCTGCATTCCCCACGCACACAGCACTGGCAGCAGGAAGGCAGCCTGTAAGTGGCAGGGTAAGGTACACCTGGGATGAAGTATTTGAAAATACACAGCTCTGTGTGTAGGTAAGCATGTGTATGTGGGCACACGTACCCAGGCTTCCACACACGACTTCCAACCCTAAGGAGTGCAATAACATGGAGTGGCAGGAAATTGTTTCAAGACTTCCCCACTGCCCTGAGACTACCACCATAAAACCCTTCAGAAGAGCACCTTGAGTCATCACATACCTGCCTTATCGTCATTCTTCAACCACACCTGTCACCTCTCATCAGATTTTACCTGGTAGGATGGATGCATGAAAGTCTTTTCTTCCCAACAACCTCATGCTGTTCAGAATTCCTTGTATTTCTTTCAGAAATGTCAAAAGGAGAGTAAAATGTGCATTTAATTCCAGATGTGGAAACTCATGCTGAGAAATGGATTTCTGTAGAAATTACTGATTAATGCTGAACTAAAGTCTTTTCAAACATTGATGAATAAAAATTCAACCTTATGTGAAAACTGAACTTGGACATTTACATATTTTAATGGCTCCCTTGACCACTGGATAGGTAATTCATGCAGTGACCAAGAAGTTCTAGTTACATATTCTCTTAATACTCTCAGCTCCATCCCCTGTGGTGGTTCATGCTGCTTCAAGACATTTACGTGGGCTTGAGGAAAACGCTGAGTAGAGCTGACCCTTACCATCGGTTTGAACTGCACGAGTCTATATATACATGGTTTGATGAATACACAGGAACATTTTTTGGAGATTTGTGACAACTTGAAAAAAACATTCTTTTCTCTCGCTCTAGTTTTTGGAGAATCAAACATTAAACACGGGTTAGCCTATGTGGGGGTCAGCTCCCCTAAGCCCCACATTGTTTAAAGGTCAACTGTACTTTAGTCTAACAATATGAGTAAATTCCAGGGCACATTTCCTTTGAGCCATACCCAAGCATTAACAGTGGTGTTTAATGTGTTGCAGCCTAAGGGGATCTTCCTAATTGCTTTGGCCAGTATCATCTTCCCTAGTGATAAGGAAAAAGAACCTTACCACCAACAAAGCATCTTCATTGTGCACTCGAGATCACTACAATGCCAGGCTGCTACTTGTTCAATTCAATGTTTCATGAAAACCGAGATTACCTGGGGCAAGATGCAGTAAAAATCCAAAAGGTGGTACCACCAAGATACAACATGCCTTTAGAGTAGGAAGCTGTATCTTTAGGGATACACTCCTCAATATTTCTAAATTAACCTAAAAAAAAAAGAGGACGTTATAGGGCACAATATATTACATTTCATATAAAAAAAGTAGTATTTTACATTCCCTGTAAAAATAAGAGGAGAAAAGAGAAAACTCTATTCATATTTTTGCTTGGATATGTAAAAAGAAACTCTGGAAGAAGGTATGCACACATACACAAACTACTAAGTTTACCTAGGGTGTGGGGATAAATAGACAGATGGATCCAGGAACAGGAGGGAAACTTTCCCACTATACCTTTCGATGCGTTTTAGATTTAAGACCCTATCAAAATATCATCTAATTAAAAACTAAATTCA
>JAVSCE010003681.1:0-28247 GCA_032199065.1 Smutsia gigantea | reverse complement strand
TGGATGGAGGATGGGTGGATGGATAGACGGATGGGTGGGTGGGTGGATGGGTGGATTGATGGATGGATGGATGGATGGATGGGTGGATAGGTGGGTGGGTGGATGGGTGGGTGGATGGATGGATGGATGGATGGATGGTTGGGTGGATGGGTGGATGGATGGATGCATGGGTGGGAGGATGGATGGATGCATTGGTGGGTGGGTGGGTGGATGGATGGATGGATGGACGGGTGGGTGGGTGGATGGGTGGGTGGGTGGACGGATGGGTGGATGGATGGGTGGGTGGGTGGACGGATGGATGGATGGACGGATGGATGGATGGACGGATGGATGGATGGACGGTTGGATGGGTGGACGGATGGGTGGACGGATGGGTGGGTGGGTGGACGGATGGGTGGACGGATGGATGGGTGGGTGGATGGATGGATGGGTGGGGTGGATGGATGGATGGATGGATGGGTGGGTGGATGGATGGATGGGTGGATGGGTGGACGGATGGGTGGACGGATGGATGGGCGGGTGGATGGATGGATGGATGGGTGGATGGATGGATGGACGGTGGACGGACAGGTGGGCAGGCGGGCGGATGGATGAGTGGGTGGGTGGATGGATGGATGAGTGGGTGGGTGGATGGAGGATGGATGGATGGATGGATGGATGGATGGTTGGGTGGATGGATGGATGGATTTACTGCCAGTGGAGCCTCTTCGCCCCAGTGCTCAGTGCTCAGGGGTGGGAGAGACATTTGAGAGCACCAGAGAAGGAGTGAATGGAAGTGCAGCAAACTTCAGATCCTATCTACTTCTTCTTGTGCCCAACAGAAATCGGGATTTCAATGTCTTCCCCCACTTCACCACCTAGTTATTGTGAAACACTGGTGACTTGTGATTTTTCTTTTAATGGATATTAACCATTTATAACATTGTCTCATGGCGACAGATGGTCACTTTCACCTTATCTTTTCTCTTATTAATGACGGAGGGAATAATGGGGCTGCCATGGTCTACAGTTGGTCTCTACATGTCCCCTTTCTAGGTTACATATCACAATTAAAGTTAATTCCTCACTATCACAGTAAAAGAAAACTTTCATTTATTCCTCATTTCTTAGGAAGGTAGCATCTTTTTTTTTTTCAGAGATTCAAGACTATTTTGCTGTTTGTCCCTTGAAACAAATTGACTATTCCTTGGGTCACCCACTAGAAGTCTGTACCTTCAGCCTAGGATTCTCATCCAGGGTTGATTTTGCCCTCTTATGGGACATTTGGCAATGCCAGGGCACGGTTTTCATTGTCACAAGTGAGGGAGAGGTTGCTCCTAGTTGGAAGATGCCTGTAAATATCCTTCAGGAAACAGGAGATCCCCACACTACACGGAAATACCCAGCCCCAAATGTCCACGGTGCTGAGGTTTCTAAATCCTGCTTTAGACGAACTGACCTATGGTATCTGGAGGAGACCTTGCACGCTCCTGCTTGTGTCCTCCGTTGGGATGTCATTCCAGCTCTGAACCAACAGCAACCTCCTCAAACCCCTTCCTCCCTTTGAATGCCTGTCTCACTGGGGCACAGCACAATGTCCACCTCTAAACACTTACTTGCGGGGCTTTTAGGCTGCCTGCAATGCTCCATTGAGCTACACCTCTAACTAGCTGTAAGTTCAAAAAAAGTCCTTTTTTTTTGGGTGAAAATCCTTGCAAAGAGTAATTCCTTAATTGTGAGACTGGATTGAGGCAAGTTGAACTTTTATGCTGCTAAAAGAGGTCTTTATTTTTGTAATAGATTAATAATTCTGCATTTAATGCTTTTATTTGTGGGGAGGAAGCAATTATTGAAAGAGAAACAACTCCAGAAAACAAAAAAGGAGGAGGGAATGTGTTTTCTGTAACCCATCCCATGCTTCTTGAATAAAATTTTAGCATATTCTTTACTTTTTATGTAGTTTATTCGTGGGCATAAAGGCATATATGCTTCAAGTTCTTTGTTGATGAGATAGTTCACAAAATCATGGGATGTGAGCGGCAAAATGCCTTAAAGATTATCTAGTTTCATTCCATCTGTTGAGGATACTGAAGCTCAGAGTAATTAATAATTATAAGAAATTTACGTAGTACATATTATATGTCAATAATATACCTTTAACTGATAAAGAAACTGAGACATGGTGAGATTAAATAACTTGTCAGATTACAGAGCTCATCAGTGGTAGAGCTGTGATCTTCCAACAAGACCACAGAGCTCCAGTATTTATGCTTTGAACCTCTATGCTACATGCCCCTCCATTAATACTTTTCCCATGATCAAGTAGCAATTTAGAAGGAGAAGTAGGAAGACAATTCAGATCTTCTCCCTCCAGATCTGCTCTTAATACCACTCTGCAATACTGTCTGCATTTATTGGAATAAATCTCTGTAAAAAGAGAATGAAAGTTTTTGTTAAAAACAGGGAAGTTATATAGAATCAAACTTCTACTTGCATATTAAAGCATATTTACACTTATTGGATTAACCCCTAATACGCTTGATCACCAAAGATAAAAGATATACGAGAAATAATAGATAACTATAAGACCTTATAAAAGATGGATGATGACTATAAAATAAACAATTTTTTTCTTCTGTCCTGTATCTTAAGAGTTATTTATTTGGCCTATGCAAAGTTCAGAAAGACAAGCACATATCTAAAATACCAGATTTTAGGTTAAAATAAAAAATACATTCATCCTTTATGAAGGTATGGTAGCTCAGAGTCTTGCTGACATATACTCAGAATCAGAATATTGACGGGAAGTGTTTTATTTGTTATCTATTGAATTATATAATTCAAAAACTCTTCAATCTATAAAATTTCATATTGGCAGAGCCTCTGGAATCCTTTTCTCAGGCATTTCTGAAAATTGCTTCCTTAAACCACAAGTTTTTGTGAGAGCATTTTTTTGTGAAAAAGCATACTCATAAGACCAATAAATTCAGCAAACTACTAAACATATTCCGTTCCGAGAATCAGTGTGACTATGGTTGAATATTCAAAGGTTTTGAGAGTCCTGTAGTGAAGAGATTTTTAGAACTTGGTCTTACCCATAATTTACCAACTTAAGTTGGCTAAATTTTTTTCCTTTACATCATATGTATTAATATTTTTCACATGTTTTTGGTAACATAATTTGGGAAATATTTGTGTAGTATGGACTGTAAATAGGAGAGGCAGATCATGCGACAGGAGGCAGGCATGTCAGGAGAGCTCTGAGGAGGCTGGTTTAGTCCATCCTTCCCCTCAGTGCAGGAGGCACCACTGCAAAGCCTCTGACAGGAGGCGTCCACTTCAATATCCAGAGGGGTTCAACACCCCCACGTCAACACCCTGAGGGACGGCTAAGTTACTAGCTCAGGAGGCAGTCCATCCCCTCACACACCCTGAGACAGTCACTTGATGACCTCCACAGTCTGACCAAATACAAATCTATGCACTCACATCATGGTGCCTCATTCAGGCTTTCCTCTTCTAGCCCTTGCTTACGCAGACTGTGAGCTCCCCTTTATGTAACCACCCCAGATCTACCAGATCTTTTTCCTTCTTAGTAATCTACCACATATTTTGGTATTTGATTGGATGTTCCAGATTATTTTACTCTAATTTATATGCTAATTATTGTTTCCTCCAACTCTCCCATACAACTCCCCTGCTAGTTTATAACAAACACTGAAACAAGGTTGAAGAAATACATGGCTGTTTACCATTTCAATCCAGTGCTAAGAAGGAAACAAACACTTACCATACACTGTCCAGGCCAATCCACGTAGGTATGCTAAAAGACACACTATCTATGTCTCTTTAATAAGGAGAACTCCAGATATTTTTCTTTTTAATAATGTCACAAGATGTTCTGTTGACCAAAAAGAATCTTATAAACAAGAAGGCAGAAAATTGTAGCTATCATAGAAATTTAACGAGAAGGAGGCAAGGTAACTTGAAATGGTAAACACATTTGCCTAATCATCTTTAAACTACCTGAAGGGCATGGAAAAGAACCCAAGAGACTGATTTATATTCGTTCTTCCTCACTTGCTAACCAAATGCCCTAAAATTATTTCCATGTACTCTCCCCTCTCACTTCCACCACCTAGTCCTCTGTCAGTGTATTACATTCCTCCCTAATTATTCTTATTTCAGGGAGGATTTGGAAAGATTTTGGTTGAAATCTTTTTACCCAATTTCAGCTTTGTATTGGGATTCCCATCTTTTATGTATATAAAACAGGCAACCAAAACTCTTGAATAATTGGACCAATTTTGAAAGGACAGCAAAATTGTTCTGGTCCTAGTTACCCAAAATTTTTTATGAGCTGTAGGAGATAAAGGTTTACTTGGAACAAATATTTCTAGGTGATAAGTTAAAGAAAGACCTGCTGCTTATCCCTCAGAGATGCATTTAATGCCGTGGTTTAATATAAGGACCAGGACCAAAAATAGTCTGCGTCTGAATCTCCACCACTGTGTCTCAGGCAAATCATTTCGCTTCTATGAGCCTCAAGGAGCCTTCAGTCTTGGGGGCTATTAAAGTTACATTCTCCCAAAGTTGGACAGGCCTTCAAGTAGCAGGGCTCTGAAAAAAAATAGGGCAAGAAAGGAAAGTTGATATTATTTTAAATAAATCAGCTGTTAAACAATGTTCTATGTACTTTACACATGTCACCTCAGGTAATCGTCATAGTTATGTGACCTACACACATTACAATCTACATTTTACAAGTGAGGAAACTTGAAAACAGATCAGTGGTAGGCCTGGGATCCAGCTCAGGCAGGCTTTACAGCAGAGGACCTTGTGCTCTGCCATAGCCAAACAAATTTTAAAAACACTGGCTTAAACAGTTAAATATGTTCCTGTACAACAAGAAGATGCAAAGCTTTGAATACACTAATATGCATTAGTGTATCTCCAAGAAATGTATGTATAGGTAATCAGGGTTTCCCAGATGGCTTGACTGTAGAATTGAAAAAAAAGAAATTATTCTCTCAAGAATCCTCTCATAGGAATTGTACTTATTGGAAAAGTCTCTGGGAGAAAGAAACAAAAAATAGCAACTTAAATCATATTGATTTGGCTTCCGTAAAAGGGTTTTATTAACAGGTTAAAGAAAGAAATAACTAGAAATGACTTAATTTCAAAGAGGCTAAATGCCAGGTTTAAACAAATTATACTGAAGGAAAAAATTTTAAGGTGAAGTATTCAGATTTTTAAAAAGTTTAAAATACCAGTCGAAAAAGCATTTCTCTGAGCCCTAATGAATGCAACTTTAAACATCTGTCTACTTGAACTTATTTAAGATGCCAGGGCACACTTTGCAATTCCGAGCCCAGTTATCCACTCTGAATAATTGTTTCCCTCCCACCTAACTCCCTGTAGAATGTCAACTGAAAGAGATGTTTCCACTTTCTGTTGTAAACCATTATAGTTATTGTTCCTATTAGCAATTGATCCATTAACTTTCAAAAGTGATGCATTTCAATACCGGATAAAATATTTGCTTTTATATAATCTCATTAAGAGATCTCTGGAGGCTTCTGAATGGTGTATTCTACATGATTACTCATTTAGTGATTGCAAGTGCTAGTAAAGCTTAGCTGGGGAAAAAGTAGACAACATGCCATTATAATTACAAACAGTTCATAATCCTTTAGAGTTTACAGAGTCTTCTCAAATTTGATCCTCAGTCTGTGAAATAGGGAGGTATCCATGTCTTCATTTTGCCATTAAGTTCCAGAAAATAAGGAAATTGCCAAAATTCATACAAACAGAAGTGAGTGAAAATAGGATTTAAAAAATATTCTACTTCTCCTACACTTAATGCTGTTTCATGATTTGTATAAGAAAATGAATGATGATTTAGAATGATATCCTTTTCATTTTAAGAGAGGGTTATCCCTAAATATATAAATAATGCAAAAAGTATTAACACAAAAATGGATAAAAATCTTTTACATATTTTACTTCTTTGTTTCTTTTTAAACACAGATTGGGATGTGTAGATGACTTGCAAATTTGCTGCCTAAACTGAGCAGCAGGTGCCAGCATTTCTGACTGGGATTTTACCTTTAAGGGTTGGTACTTTTCTGTGAGCAAAATATGTGCTTCTCCCCTGGATCAATGCATCTGAATCCCTAATGTAAAGATGGACGGAAGGAAGGAAGGAGGGAAAGAGGGATAAAAAAGAAGATAAACGTAGAAATGCCAAGATCTCTCCTTGCTCTAGAATGGGAAACACATCAACAGTGCTCCCTTTCTCACCTTGCCTCCCAGGCGGTCCTCCTGTCCTCCAAATCACCTGACCCTTCTCTGGACTCATCGAAGCCTGTAGCTTTCACAATGGGCGATTACTAAGATTGGATTTTGTACTTACTTGTCACTTGAGATATACACAAATCTTTAAACAAGTGGTAAATATATCTGTGCTTAATAAAACAGTAAAACAAAATATCTTTCTGACAGGATTTTTTAACTCAGTGGAATCCTGCATTTGTTCCATTTTTTATATTTTCAGAGCCACACGACTCTTATGGATATGAGCATTTAACTCACCTGTTTCTATAGAGAAAGTTATGGTCAATAAGTAGATAATTTACAGGTATTTTTCTTCAGTCCACAATTCTTTTCTAAGATACTGGCCCTATATTGAACTACATAATCAATATTTCCACTTGGATGCCTTTCAATACCTCAAGTAAATGTTATCCCAAACTGAGCTCATTACCCTTGTCTTTATCTTGCCACTTCTAGGGTTCCCAATTCAATAAACATCACTACTATTCACCAAATTGCTCAAGACAGAATCCTAATAGTAATGCATGATACATCCTTCCTCCTCTACTCATGCATAATCAATCATCAATTTAGCCCCTAAGCATATTTTAAATCTCCAATTTTCTATATTTGAACCAATTTCTTGGCTTTAACTCTTGTTTTCTGCAGATCATACCTCTCACAGTATCAGATACTCTTAAAATAGTGAATCTGATTATAATAGTCCTGGGCTAGATTGCAAAAAATCTTCCCCTGCCACTGAAAGCTGGAATCTATTTTTCTATCCCTCGAATTTGGGTTGGTTATGTGACTTATTTTAGCCAATAGTACATTAGCAAGCATACCAATAGCAGAGTCTTGACAAGCCCTTCCACATTGGAGCTTGCTTCTCAGAGCTCTTACATTTCTACCTTCATATGAGAAAGTTCAGTTTAGTCTGCTGGAAGGAGAGGAGACATTTGAAGTAGAGACACGCCTACCCAATGCAGGCCATCTACATCAAACAGCCTCCAACTAATGTAGCAGCTAACCAAAGATATATGAGTAAGGTCAGCTGAAACTAGGGGGAAAAGGCCCTGCTGAGATCAGCACAGATTGCTAACCCACAGAGTTATGAGCTAATTAAATTATTATTTTGACCCACTAAGTTGTGAGTTGGTTGGTTCTCATTAAAATCTTAATTATACAAGTTCCTTCACTAAAACTTATCAGTCACTTCCCATTTACCCTTTAAAGTACATTGTAGGCTTGTGGAAGAAGAGGAGAGAGAGCACAGAGATGAAAAACTACTCAAAGACATAATGGCTGAAAAATTCCTGAATTTGGCAATAGACATAAACTTGAAGATTCAAGAAGGTGAGAAAATCTCAAACAGCATAGAACCTAAAGATTCTATATCAAGATATAGCATAGTCAAACTTCCATAAACTAAAGACAAAGAAAAAAATCTTGAAAGCAGTGAAAAAGAAATGAAATACACCTAAAAGGGAAAATTGGTAAAGGACAGAGGATTTCTCAACAGGAAACAGGTGCTAGAAGGAAATGACCTAACATTTTTCAAGTGCTAAAAGAGAATTGTCAACCCAGAGTACTATGGCCAATGAGAATATTGTTCAGAAGTGAGAAGAAAAATCAAAACATTCTTAGATGAACGTAAATCAAAAGAATCTTTCACCAGCAGGCCTATCCTGAAAGAATGGTTAAAGAATCTTTCTAAACAGAAAAGAAACAATAAGTGAAGGAATTTTGGAAATCAATGGGATTAAAAATAACATGATAAGCAACAGAAATTCTTCTTCTCTGGAATCTTCTAAATTATGCTTGAAGGATGATGCAAATATTGCAATGCGTTTTGGTTCTAAAATTATATGGAGGAAATATTCAGGACAATTATATATGTAGGAGAATAAGGAGATATAGAGAGAAATGAGGTTTCCATACTTCATTTAAACTGGTAAAATCATGACACCATTTGACTATGATAAGTTATGCACATATAATGCAATACTTACAAGAAACCACTAAGAAAGATACACAGATACACTCAAAAACACTTTAGATAAATCAAAATAGTATTTTAAAATATGTTCACATAAATCATAGGAGACAGAAAATTAAAACAAAGAAACAAAAAACAGAGAAAACAGCAAAATGAAACTGCAGATTTACACCCCAACATGTCAATTATTACATGAAGTGTAAATGTCTAATTACACTAACTAAAAGAGATTTTCAGAGAGGATTAAAAGTCATGACCCAACTATGTGCTATCTTCAATAGTTTCACTTCAAATATATGATATAGGTAGTTTGAAAATAAAAGGAAGGAAAAGACATATCATTCAAAAATAACTGAAAAGAAAGCAAACAAGGCTATATAAGTATTTATGAAATTAGATCTCATAAATAATAGCAATTAAAATTATCTGAGACAAAAAGAAACATTATATAATGGTAAAAGGGTCAATCCAACAAGAAGACATAGTAATTCTACATATGTATGAACCAAAAAACAGACCAGCAAAATATGATAGAACTTAAAGAAGAAATAAACAAATTTATGAATGTAGTTGGAGACTTCAACATACCTTTCTAAACAAGTAATAGAACAATTAAAATATTAGCAAGGATATAGAAGAAACTCGAAACACCATCAACCAACAGTATCTAATTGACACTTATAGACAATTCCTCTCAGCAACAGAATACATATACTTTTTTAAGTTTATTTTTATATCATTAATCTACAATTAAATGAGCAATATTATGGTGATTACACTACCCCCTTCATCAGGTCCCCCCACCAACCCCATTACAGTCACTGTCCATCAGCATACATATACTTTTAAAAGCTTAGGAAACATATCACAAGAAAAACAATATACTGTGCCATAAAACAAACCTGACCAAATTTAAAAGATTTGAAATCATACAGAGATGTCCTCTAATCACATTGGAATCAAACTAGAAATCCATAACAAAAAGATAACAAAAAAAATCTCCAAACATTTGGAATCTAAACAAAACCCTTCTAAATAATCCATGGGTTAAAAAGAAGATCTCAAGGGAAATAAAAGTGCTTTTAACTGAATAAAAATGAAAATTCAACATATTAAAATTTGTGGAATGCAGCTAAAGCAGTGCTAAGAGGCAAATTTATAGCAATTATAGCATATAGAAAAGAGGATAAATCTCAAATCAAAAACCTGGCTTCCAACTTCAAGAATATGGGGGAAAAAAGAGCAAAATAAACTCAAAGCATGCAGAGGGAGGAAATAATACTAATTACAGCAGGTATTAATGAAATTAAAAATGGAAGAATAGTGAAAAACCAATGAGGTAAAACTATTTTTGTGGAAAGATCATTAAAATTAACACACCTCCAGAAGGACTGACAAGGAATAAAAGTGAAGAAACAAATTACCAATATCATGGATGATATAGGAGAGATATAAGCACAAACCTTGTAGACATCAAAAGGCAAAGTTTAAATTTTCTCAAACAGAAAAATAAAAATCAGTTTACTTCACTTAAAGACCTTCTATATAGTTATAGTAATTAAGATGGTATGTTATTTGCAAAGGGATAGATACATGGTCAATGGAACAAAATTTAGAACACAGAAATAACCCACAAAAGTATTCCTAACTTATTTTTGACAATGATGTAAAATTACTTCAATGGAGGAAAGAGTCTTTTCAACAAGTGGTATTAGAGTAATTAGACATCCACAAGCAGAAAAACATATGCCTCAAGTGTCTCTTGTCATACAAAAACCCACTCAATGTGAATCATGGACTTAAGTGGAAAATTTAGAACTATAAAACTTTTAGAAAAAGATAATGGAAAATATGATCAGTACCTACTGCTAGGCAAAGTGTTCTCAGACTTGACACTAAAAGCATGATCCATAAAAGAAAAATTAATGTTAGACCTAATCAAAATTAAAATTGGTTTGCTCTGTGAAAGACCCTTTTAAGAGAATGAAAAGCCAAGATAAGGACTGAGAGAAAAAAACTGCAAACCACATGTGTTTAGATAAAGTAAAATAAACAATCCATTAGAAAATAGACAAAACATGAACAGATATTTCATACGCAGAGAACACACAGAGAGCAAATGAATACAGGAAAAGATGTCCAACATCATTAGCCATTTGGACGATGCAAATTACAACCTCAGTGAGTTATCTCTCCATACATATCAGACTGGCTAAACTAAAAAATATTGGTAATGAAAATGCTAATGAGGATATAGAGAAACTGGGTCACTCATGCATAATTGAAGGGAAAGTAAAATAGTACAACCACTCTGAAAAGTGATTTGCATTCTCAAAAATACATAAACTGTGATACCTCCACAACAAGGACAGCATTTGGCCATAAGAAATAAACTATTAATACAGGCCAACACCTGCATGAAACTCCAGAAAATTATGCAGAGTATGAAAAACCAGACACCAAAGTTATATACTGTATGATTTCACTTACACAGCATTCTTGAAGCATCAACATTTCAGAAATGGAGACCAGATTAACGGTTGCACAGATTAGCAAGTGGGTGGGGCAAGAAGGAAGTAGACGCGGCCAGGGGAGACACCATCAGGAGGCTTCGTGACGGAAATGCCCTGCAGCTTCACTGAATCAATGTCCGCATTCTGGTTGTACTGCTGTATTATGGTTATTGCTGGAGGAAACTGGGGAAAGGATGCATGGCACCTCTCTGTATTCTCTCTTATAACTGCGTGTGAATCTATAATCAACTCCAAACAAAAAAGTTCCATTAAAAACATCTTTAGGAAAGCCTAACTCCACGAAGTTTTCGCACCAGAGCCTTACATGTCACATTGAATTTCAACTTCCTAGCATTTTGTACACTAAATTATGTGATTTATTTGCATAATACAGTCTTCCACAACCGGTAGTAAGTTCTGTGACGGAAGCAGCTGTACCTGCTCTGCTTACCATTGTACTTGCAGGGTCACGCCTGATGCGTGGAAGGCAGTCAGTAAATATTTGTTGTTTGGTAACCAATTGCCATTGAGTAAATTTGTGAAGTCATTAACTCCACTGTCTTACTCAAAAGAATCCCTTTGTCTATAGATGATGGTCAGCCTTTCTGAGCCATCCAGCACAATAGTATTTCTTTAGCTGCCTGTTCCTATGAGCTTCTTCCACTATACCCCCAAATGCAGTTTTGATCTTAATGCCCTTTGTACAAGGTTCTTTCTTTTCCTTTCTAAAATGATCATAAACCCCCAGTCTACTTATGTAAATCCTCCAATCCTTTAAGGCTCAAAACATATATCCCACCTCATCCACAAGACCAGCTTGCACTGTTCTGTTCCTCAGAGAATTCTGCTACTTTGTGATGTAACTCATCATTAAGTGGTTTCTTTTCTTGCTTTCCTGGTTCACCAGTTGTCTGTCTCTTCATGATGCCTGTGTAGACAGTATATGAATGACTGTGAAGAGAGCTCCTATCTGGGGATGATGACACACTATGTCAAACAGCTACTATGAAGGGAGCCTTATTCCTAGCTCAAGACTTTCCAAAACTGCAACAAGTTTCAAGAAAGGAGGAACTTTTCTGAAACCTTTACCACTAAAGACACAGAAGAGGGAATATGCACATTAGCCTCCACGGAGCTATGGGAGAGATTTGGACAAAGACACTATAGAGCCCTAGACTCATAATTTGTCTTTATTTCCTTTGTACAGGGGTATGGGAAGAAGATGGTTTAATATAGCCCTCTAGAAACACTTGTCCCACTAAGAGAACCTCCCTTGCAGTTTGGGGATGGATTCTGAGAAAATAAGGGCATGGTCCCAGTCTGTAATCTGGAATTTAATACAGGCATGACCTCAGGGACATGCAGGGATGCCAGGCTTGGGTGAAGTAGTACAAAGCACTCTCAGAGTGGCAAGGTGTATTAGTTATCCAGCTGTTTAACAAATCACTCCAGAACCTGGTACTTAGAAAACACTTACTACCACCATTTTTGTAGTTCAACCACCCATGCATGGCCTAATGAGGTGTCTCTGGCCCAGGGTCTCTCACAAGAGGGTAGTCAAGTTGTCGGCCAGGATGTGGTCTCTACTGAAGATTTGTGGCCTCTGGTGGGGATTGTCCCACTTCCAAGCTTATTCACTGGCTGTTGATTTCAATTCCTCAGTTCCTTGCCCCTTGGATGTTTCAACAGGACTGCCACCCAAGGTGGCACCCAATGTGGCACCTGACTTCCCCTAAAGTAAGTAGTTCAAGAAAGAGAGAGAGAAAGCCCCTCACCCCATTTTTAGAAACTGCCAATCACATATGGGAATCCTAGTTAGGGTGGCATTGACTCCAAGACTTCTAAAAAGCTTACAGAAGACAATGGACAGTAACTGACATATGAACCAGCTTACCACTCACCCAAAACACAGTTCAGGGAGGCAAAGAGAATTGGTGGTACTTTTACAGAGACCCCCTGCACTGGAGGGCTCTAGAGGTCACCCAGCTGTGGGCTCAGAAGCTATCAAATCCTCCACAAGATAGTCTGCATTATTTGCTGTCAGCCCCAGAGGCAATAACAGGGCGACAGGAAAACACCAGATGCCAGAGGCCAAAGGGAAATGGCACAGAACAAACCAGACAACTTCACATTCCCTCAATCACAGAAACAGAGGCCCCTTCCCCCCACCCCCACCCCCGTTTTCCTTGTTTCCAGCCAAAGGCAGGCATGGAAAACTGGGGAGGCAGCTCAGAAAGAAAACCTTGAATTGTGAACAGTGAGAAAATGATACTTGAATTTGATTGAATATTTCCTAGGAGAATCTGATATTTTATTACCCAGAGTAGAATTACTGGTTTGGATTAAATTTGCCAGGTTGGTCTAAAAATAATTTCCCCTCTGCTGAGCAGGAAAGAGGGCATGAAAAAAATTGTTAAAAAGAAATACATTTTTGATCTCTAAAATAAGGTAGAGTGACTATTCAGTCTTCTTATCATTCTGTCACTTAATTCACTTCACTATGCTTAACTTAATAAGATACCTACATATATTTTATCCCCAAGTTAAACTTATGGAAATAAGAGGTCCAAAATAATCTTGCACATACTCTCTCTCCTCTCTTTAGCATGATATTCATGCATGTTATGGTCTAGTAAATATCATAACCAGAATAGGGTAAAATTGTATTTGCTTAAAAACTAATGTAAATTAGTTGACACGTTCCCCCATTCTCTCTACATGAGGTCGGTTCATCTCTCCTGAGTGGTACTAAGAGACATGGGGATCAATTCAGGAAAAGAGCTGTCACACTTACTGGCAACTCCTATCTAGTCATGAGAGCTATTAGGTGATAATGTCCTACTATCTTTAGTCCAGAAATTATTTATTAGCTATCTACTGCTGTATAACAAGTGACTCCCACATTTAGAAGCTTAAACAGTATTTACTCTTTTAGGTAAGTACTATTTATTATTGTACAGTGTCTGTGGGTCAGGGGGCAGGATGTGGCTTAGCTGAACAGCTCTGGTTCAAGGTTTCCCAAGAGGTTACAGTTAAGCTGTCAGCCAGAGCTCTGGACTTGTACAAAGACTCAGTTGGAGGTGGAAGGTCTTGTCTCCAATTTTACTTAATGTGGTTGTTGGTAGGTCTCAGCCCCTCACACGCTGCCTGACAACACGGCAGCTAGATACCCGCAGGCTAATGACCCAAAAGAGAGATCTCTAGAAAGCATGCTAGATGTTAGCCATTGCATTTTTATAACCAACTTCAGCTGTGGCATCCATCACACAGATTCTGCCATATTCTATTCATGAGAAGCAAGTTGAAAAGCCTTCCCCACATCCAAGGGGAGAAATTATGTAAGGACATAAATATCAATAGGCAGGGATGATTGGGAACCATTTTAGAGGCTGCCTAACACAAATTTCTTCCAGCAGGTAAGGTCCACAGTGCAATAAGTTAGGAAAATCTAATTGATAAGTACTTGGTTTTACTCTGGTCAAAACACACAGCAGGGAGAAAATCAGCTACAACCATAACCAAGCAACTCTCTGTGATTTCCTATGATTTCACATTTTGTATTCAATTCAAATCCCTTTTATCTTCCCCTGTAATGCTGAACTTCTAATACCATATCTGTGTCATCCCTACACATGTTCACATTTGCCCATGGTTTTCTCATTATAATTCATTAACACAAACAACAAGAATAACGAACACTATGTAATTACCCGACGTACCACGTGCCATTCTAGACACTGTGTTCTCAACTGCTCTTCACTGCCGTCCCGTGAGACAGGCGGTGCATCGTTATACACTTTTCACAAAGGGGGATAGTAAAGCACAAAGATGTTAAAGCTCTGGTTCAAAATCATAGAATTAGAAAGCTTTGGAGCTTATTTTGGGATCCAGGAAGGCTCCCCTAAAGCAGTACATTCTTCTACCTTGACGGAAGGGGTCTCTGCACATGAGGCACCTTGGCGAGGAAACGGGCAGGTTGATAACAGCCAGCTTCACTGCTCTGGTAGGTCAATTTAAACAGTTTTCTTGGCTTGCCTCTACTCTTTGACCCAAGAACAAAATAATTCAACAATCTTATCATCACTTCTCCTACATCTTAACACTTCCTCCCAAGATGCCATCTCTTATTTTGCCTGTCTAGCCTCTAATTCTCTTTCACCCCAGTTTCCCAGCTTTCAGTCCATGTAGTTTGCTTCCCAACTTCAAGAACAAGGTGTGCATAGCACCCAGGAGAGCCAGGTGATGTCGCATAATCTTGGACACAGTGATTTATTCAAGGGTGGAGAAGTGGCACAAGCCCCTTGACACCATTTCAGGAATTTGTGGTAACCATTGAGGAAGAAATGCTTTTTCCACCTAAGAAGTAGTTATAATGAGGATCTTAAAGCCACCTCTTCTTATGTATAGAGAGGCTGCTTGAGGATGAAAGAAAGAGGAAAGAAGGAAATGTAACTGAGAGAAAGCAGAATAAAATTCAACATTTCATAATATTTGAGCACCAGAACAAGGGTCAATAGGAAGTCTTACCCCTAAAGCTATTATATTCCCTTTTATTCTTAATTTTTTAATTAATCTCTATAACTGGCAATCACAAAGCCCTAGCTAATAAGTTTACTGAAAATGAGGCTTTTCTATATCCAAGAATTCATTGGGTTCCATTTCTATTAACATACAGAATATTTCTAAGCATTCATAATCCCATAATTAGGACCTATGGCCTATCTACTAAACATGTACTAATTACTTAACGTGACAAACATTCGTCCTCTAAACAATAATTTTTTTCTCCCTAATACCCCCACCACTCTCCCATCTGTTATATGTGCTTTCCTACATAACCTCCTAGCCCTTTACAAAGTCCATCTCTGCATTTCCTCAAATCTTCTTTCTTGCTTGCTACCCCCACAAAATAAATAAGTGAATTAAGTAAGAAAAATCAATTCAGGCTGATTTCTTTGTTCTCATACCAAAACATGAACTCCGTGTAGAGCAGCGATAACTTCAAGCAAGTTTTTAAAGAAATATATTGACTCCACTTACTGGAACTGATTACTTTATGTCTGAGATAGCATGGAAGCGATTGGAGAAAATACTCTCACCCACAGAGGACGTTCCCAAGCTTAAAATTAAGACACAGTGAATGAGTGCTTGGAGATCTTGATTTAATGGCTCTTGTTGCCACGCCTGATGATGGGAGGCCCTCTTATGTTCTTGTTTCAGCCAGCGAAGTTCTTGCCTACAGGCGAGAATGAACTTACAGGAGAATCATGTTTCTGGGTGTCTGGTGAGCCGTGTGGAAGGCATGGGGCTTTAAGCCGAGCACAGGAGAGAAACGAGGAGTCAATGTCCAGAATTCATTATCCTGTTCCCCTGCAATGGCTTCTGCCTTCCTTGTGTGTTTCACATGCTCTGATCCCAGCTACGGGCTCATGGCAAATGAACATTTCTCTTTTTGATTTTGTTTTCAGTGCTTTGTGTATTCATATTTTATGATCTGAAACATGTCTTGCAATTGTTTGCATACATCTCCAAGCTACACTTTAGACTAGAAGCTACTTTGTTTTCATATGTGTTTAATTAAGTAAATATTTTTAGCTCAATATATGCTCAGTTGATCTTTTTCTATTCACAAATAAACTATCACAGAATCTCTATTGCTGGAACTAACATGGATGAAAACATGTATTCTTACTCTATACATCTTATTCTATACATTCTTACTCTATACATTCTTATATTGGAGAAACTCTAAGAAAATAGACTTTATATACGCAGCATTCACATAAGACACACTGAGATACACTGTAGCAAGGGAACTGGCATTCACAGTCATACCCTAACATGTTTAACAACTTTCTTGACACCCTTCTGCAACAAAGATACGCTGAAAATCAATAGACCTCTGCTTAAAAGGATAGACAGACCATCGCTGATGAATATTGGAAAATATTTTTAGGGAATTTAAAAAATTACTGCTTGGGATTGAAAGAAGTGTTCATATTTTTCATTATATTCAGTAATTAAAGATATTTTCCTTTTATTTTTATATGAATCCTTTCTTTTCTGTTTTTTGTCCTTATGAAAACTTCCTGGTACTTCAGTATAATAGAAATAGTTTGAATTCTTGGACAAAGAATCACAGATCTAGATTCGATTCTAGCTTAGTATGAATTAGGTAGATGGTCTTGTATCAAGTTTCTGAGAACTGTGTGAGCCTAATTTTGCTCAATTATGAATGATTAGAATATTTATAGCTGCTTGAAGATGAGAAATTAGTATAGGGAGTAGCAGGTGCCCAATTCATGGTAACTATTATGTCCTTGATCTTTTAAAATGAATAGATCAATTTGGTTACCAGGTAAGAAATCTACTATTTAAGTCATTTTCCTACAATTTAAGAATCATATGTATGTAACAGGATTTCAAAATTCATTCATGCTACTGCTCTGATACTGTAGAGAACATGTTACTACCTTATTTTGATTATAACGAATATCCTGCAAAGCTATTTCATCACATGTCGAAATTCATCAGGCAGTAGGGTGGACTTCACTCTTAAACATTTGCTCTTTTGTGAAACTCATGTCCTTTCTTCTGTAATTCACAGCCCTTCTAAATTTTCTCCTCCTATGCCTCCTTTATCTCTCCCAGTCTCCTTTGCTGATTTCCCCTCATCCACTTAATTAGTAAGACTTCAAGATTTGGTTCTCAACATACTTTCTTCTCACACTATCTTCTTATTTCATGTACTCACTTAGCTTTTATTACCATCTGTTTACTAACCATCCCAATTCATTTCCTGCAACCCATTCCTCTTATCTTGACCCCAGACCCTTAAGTCTCTACTCAAAACTTAACTTATTTCCTAGACAACATAAATGCAGTATGTCCCAAAATGCAATACATGCTCCTTTCCCCAAACCTCCTCCTCCAGCTTTCCCAATTCAGTAAATTTTCACACCATGTACTCAGTAGCTTTGGTCCGAAAACTAGGAATCATTCTTGATCTGTCCTCCTGTAACATCTGATCAAGTGCCAAGTCCACTCTTCTCCAGTCCCACTGCTGTTCTCATTACCACGTCTATCATATACTCTCTCATACAGATTATTGCCAAGGCTTACCACTCCCCCAGTTATTGTTAAGGAATTTGGTTGCTAGGTTTTAGAAAATGAAAGATGTGAATGTTTGTGTTCGAAAATTGAAAAGCAATAAAAGTAAATAACTGATAACTGGATTTTTCTCTTTGTAAATAAACATGGGTCCAATTCTCCCTCACATGTAGAGCCCAGGTTTCTGCATCAGACTGGAGCCTGTGGGAAAAGGAGCAAGGCTTCTCCTACTATCCTTCCAGGCAGTGGGCTGGTTCTGTCGAAAGTAACAAAGTGTGTGTCATTATAAATCACTATCATGATTTGTCTTTCAGCTCCATTGGTTTTATAATGTGGGAAATTCTTGGCAGGTTTTGACATTAGGGCTTCTATCAAAGTTCATTTTCATGGCATTAGGGTTTTTCATTTCTTATGATTCTCAGGAGGTAATTGGGAGAAGATGAATCATGTACTACTGGCCGGGTGCAATCCTAATCCAAAAATATGTCTCCAGGTTTCATAACACATTACGTTCATAGTCCTTACCAAAATTGTAAGAAAAGAATTAAAAATCAGTCTATAACAGCAAATGATTCGTTGACTAAATCTTTCTTTGTGCAGACCAGCTCTTAAACTGACTTGACTATGTGGGTGTTTCAAGTATTTACTAACAGCTAAGGCCCGAGTAGTATTCCCTAAATGCTAGCCGCTCTTCTAAGCAGTTTGCGCACACTAACTTCCCTACCTCCCACAGACCCTAGGAGGTAAGCACCACTACCGTCCTCATTTCACTGAATGGAAGACTGAGGCACTCAATGGTTTAGTGACTTTGGGAAGGATGAGCAATTTGTAAGTGGCAGAACTGGAATTCAGATCCAGGCTGTCTGGCCTGAGAGCTGAAGTGCCTACACAAAGCATTGCCCTGTTAACAGCACTCTGTTTTAGTCCTCTTGCACAGGCATTTCTGTATTACAATGCCAACATGTAGGCTTCAATACATACTTCCTAACACAGGACTGTTTCTAGAAATACTGAACTTGATGGGTAACTGTTTTCACATAGAGTTTGCCCTTTCACCCAGGTTCTACACCATTTCTTTAGAGAGCTATCAGCTTAGTTATTCAGCACTATTGTCCAGCATGACTTAGAGACTGTGGAATGCAAAAATAAATATCTATGTATCTATATTTATATCTATATGTTATTTTTATTTTAGGCAGATAAATGTTATATCTATAAATTCTTTTTTCCAAATTACTGTATTAAAATGCTAGCCTTAGAAAGGAGGCGTTATTGAATCAATGACCAGAGCTAGCAAACAGAAGAGGTATCTTTTGGACAAGCTGAGGGTTGATAAATGAGATCAGAAATATTAGAAGTGCCATGTGCCTTATGCAAAATATAAGTAAATCACTCATAGACATCTCTACTGTTCTGAATGCTGGTAGTTTTTAAAAACTCAAATGAAAAACTGATTGAAATGATTAAAATAAACAAATAGTATCTATAACTTTTTCCAGTGTTATCTATGAAGTTAAATAATTGTAAATATCTAGACTAATCATCATTGTTCATACAAAGAATTAAATCGAATAATAGATTTATCACCTGCTTACTGGCTTCAACTGATGATTCAGTGAGTAATATAGCTATAGGTCACTCACGTGTGGGCAAGGTTATGTGAGCAGTATCAGCCTAGCTATTCAGCTCCGCCAGCTGCTTTTCTCCTGCAATAAATACAGAGAGACTAGTTTAGGAGAATATACAAAGCGATGTTACTGTGACTTGCCTGTAAGACTGGGAGTGAGAATGCAGCAAATTTGCTGGTTTGCAGAGGGGTCTGAAAGCAGCCCCCGCGAGGCCTGAAATGACTGAAACACGAAAGCATACCTGCATTCCCAGTGCTGTTACAGGGGCTTTGGGGATTGCATGGCTAATAATAGGTGAAATAGAAAAGGGAAGTTTCTGTTTCATGCCTTCAAATGTCTTAATGCCATGGTTGTGTGAAGCTAACTAACATTTCATAAATGCTGTAATGAAGCAGCTATATTTGAAATCATTGTGTAAAGACTAACACATCATCCTAGGAGACCTGACCAAGTGACTTGATGATTTCCAGGCCAGACCTCATAGGCATGAAGAAAACCTGTGATCTCCATGTAAGTGCCTACTTAACTTTCTGTTTTCATAAAAGTTTTGAGGACTTGGAGGTAACGTGAAATCTGATAACAAGACAAACAAGATTCCTGGAGCTTGAGAATGAGGCACCTAGAAGCTTGAGTATATAAGAATTCTGGGAGTCAAAACCAAAACCAAAACATAACAGCATTTAGAATGTTCCTCCCCACATTTTACATGAGTAATGGCATACTGCTTACAACACTAAAAGAGTGAGGAAAAAGAAATACTTTGCTCACCTCTATATCAGTGCATTATAATATACATAACATACACATTGCAATATGCAGATTTCAGCATAAATATATCAATTCTCACCCAATGATCATCTCAAGGAATATTCACACATCTCCTAACAACAGGTAAGGAACAGGTTCTTTACATTTTACTCTGGATTAACTGTAGGAGGTCACCCACATTGGATATATCTCAGAGTTCTAATCCTAGAAGCTTTGAGGGTGAGGGGTGAGAGGTGAGAGGTATTAGATCAGGGAGTATATGGTGGATTCTTTTCGTATAAGAAAAAGAAATAGTCCATTGTGTCATAGTTCTGGTTCCTAGTCCTAGTTCTCTTCTTTCATTAACTACCTGTCTTGAGCACTTAAAAACTTAGCTTAAAAAAAACCCTATCGTCATGAATATAAATGACAAATTAAAAATAATTTTAATAGATACTAATAGTAAATAAAGCTATAAAATATAGCATTATATCCATATAGGTGCATTAAGGCATCACTGTATGATAGCCATTAATTAGTTATACATATTATTCTTTGACAAAGTTCTGGTAGGTCAAAAATAAAATCAAACAATTAAAATTATAAATAGAGGTTACCTAGTGTCCTTTTCAAGACTGAAGCTGTAAGTGGTGCATGATGTAGTTCAGAAATATCTCAGTTTTGCTTCTTGAAGCCAAGTGAGAGAGATTAAGACAGTAGGAAAACTGTTTTATGGTGGTTAAAAGCAAGGACATATGGAATTTGGTGGACAGGGATTCAGGTTCTAGCTTCACAGTTCTTAGCTTGAGAACTCGAGCAAGTTAATCACTCTCTGCTTCAATTTCCTCATGTGTGATATAGGTGTGCAACATTTTCCACCTCACAGGTTTATTTTCATTCCTTCTTATTACTATTCTTTCATGTTCTCAAGTGTCTGCCATCTTCAGTCCCACCCCACACCTCTCCCCCATATACATCAATCATCCTCCTCTTGTTTAGAATTAGTTTCCATACTGCACAATTGTAGGAGATCCAGTGTCATTGTCATCTGTGTGACCGATGCTCCCCTGACTCTGTGTGACCCCGTGGCCCTATAAATTAGAAGGTAAATATTTGTTCTGGGAGCTCAGAAAAGTAACTGATTAATTCTCACATCAATGAGGTTAAGAAGAACTTGATCTGACTCTCCCCACACATAACATTATCACAGTTGTCCTGAGGGATAATATTTGAGACCCTTTTATGTTGCTCCCTTCCAGTCTGAAATTTTGTGTAAGGAATGTTAGCCTGTAGTAGTAGGTATTTAATCTTCCTCTGCTGCTCAGCATAAGCTGAGCATTAGCCTTAGGCATTGGTATCTCCAGAATATTTTTCTTTTACTATGCTCAGGCCTGCCACAAGCTTTGACTCATGTTACTCTGAATCGAAGAGTCTCTTCCATTCCCATGTGATTCTTTCTCATCCTTTATAGTTCCATTTTTCCATGAGCCACCTCTCTGTCAATATCTATCTATGTGGATCTATCACTTCTCTGATCATCTTACTTGCTGTTAGCAAATATCCTATTGGTATTATTCTCAAATACGTTTACGTGAGTTGAACTGTTCAGTTTCCAAGTTTTTGGGGGAGGTCAAAAACAAAACTCATTTCAGGAAGACCACTAAAAACACAGTTTGCATAAGTTATAGTTATTCTAAAATTCACTTACGGGTCAAGACTACCTCTCTGATGTGTCAGAACAAAGAGATGGTCTCCAAAAGATCACAGCATTTTGTATGACAATTTACCATCAGTTTGTTGAGAAACTAAGAACCCCTACCGTTCTATCACTCAAGGCTTCTATTTCTCAGAATCCTGGTTCTTGATCATTGATGCCTGGGTAATCATGGTTGAAATATTGGAACCCAATAAAATAATCCTTAGTCCGTAAGTCATGAGCATTCAAAAACAAGTGGAATGGAGCTGAGTGTGTAGCACCGAAATGAGTGAGAAGACCACCCACTGACCCAGACAGTATGCCCGACTGCTAAAAAGTCTATCACAGAAACCCTCAAAATCAGCTTTGTCTTCTGAATTAGGTGATATTTTCAGACTGTGGTAGACCTCTGTGTCATCACCGTGCTGAGTAAGCACTGAAGTCAGCCTTTCTAGTCACTGATTACTTCTCTTCTCCTGACACAGCAAAACACAGTCCATGTAGTCTTTGCTCTAAGTTCAAAGGCCAGAATCTCTGAGTGACATCTGGGCATCTTTACATCAGCTCTGCATGTGGCTCTTCCTGTTTCAGAAACCTAAGAACCAAAAGGATGTGCTATCTGACTACCCACTATCATAGGTGCACACACACATGCAATATTCCGTAGTGGAGCAGACCATGTACTGAAACATAATATATACCATGTAATACATTAAATATTCAACATAGATAGATGTTTAATATTTGTTTCTTGTCATCTTTTCCATCTGTGAACACTCCTATGCCCTATCTATAGATTTCATGGCAGATACCTTGAGCCAATAAGGTTTCGGGGGAAGGTCACACCCCTCACCTGTTTTCCCTGAGCCATTGTTTCTTGAGCCACCTGAAAGGTTTTTCTGGTTCCCATGTGACTCATTTATGAGGGTTAACTAAGGACGCAACAGGCACAAATCTTGACTTCGTCCTCATCTGAGGCTGTCACTCAAAGAGCCCTCCGGTTTTTGTTGTAGCGATTTGATGAGAATCAATGACATCATTCAACTCTGCAAGTCCCTGAATATTTGAACTGTCAAAATGCTCTGTTCCCCCTGTTTGTAAACAGGAACATTTTTGTTTGTTTTCTGAGATCACCTTTTTGTTGTATTACCTTCAAAACATCTAATAGAAATTAATTCATGTGACAAGCTGTCTCTTTTCCAGTTTTTCTTCGTTTTACCTAAAGTAATAAGCTCATTAGGGACATCATCTATCATTTACATTATTGCAGGAAATAGTTTTTTCAAAATGTTTTCCCACAGTGTAACATTAATAACCATTTTTCTAGCTTCACATAAACAATGTTATCACTGCTTATAGCCCAGTTTCCAAAGCGAGTGTCACACAGTACAATTTCCACTGCTGTCGTAGCATCCCGCTTCTATTTTGATTTCTGTGTGTTTCAGGGTAGCAGGTAGATTATGCTGAAGTTACAAACCCCTCACAGCTGATGGAAGGCATAACTGGCCCAAAGGATGTGCAAAGGAGCAGCGCATTCAGGTCCTGGGGCCTTGGGCCTCCGTCAGACTGGCTCCCCCAGGGTTCCCGGCCAGAAGCCTGTCCTACTGCTGGGCCCCCTGGGGCTCCTGTAAGGCTTCCGACTCGCCTGCACACATGCAGTCCATGCCTTTGCTCTGGCCTCCGGTCCCTCCCCTGCATCTGGCCGGGCCTCTGGGGGCCAGTGTTGCCACTATGCAACTCTGGTGGGGCCTGGGGCGAGGCCTCCACTGGCGCTGGGGCTGTGTGAGCCTGTGTCCTTGTGGGGGAAGGTGGGTGGCACACCTTGGTGCTTCTCCTTCAAAGACACCCCTGCCAAACGTCGATCCTGAGGTCAGGCTCCTCTGGGAAGCGTGGTGGGGGCTGCAGGCCTGTGGCCTGATGGGCTGGCTCCTCTGTCCTCCATCAGGACCCGCACTTGCTCCACACATATGGCCAAAGCCACCTTGTAGGCTCCAAGGGCACCCTAAAAACGTCCCTTATTTTTAGGGCAAAAACTTTTAAAATTGAGATATAATTGACATTACCTTTGTTCGATGTTATGCAACTGTACAACACAATGTTTTTTTTTTTATTTAATTTATTTTATTATCATTAATTTACAATTACATGTGCAATATTACGATTATTAAACTACCCCTTCATCAGGTCCCCCCCACCAACCCCATTAC
The DNA here is from genome assembly GCA_032199065.1 of Smutsia gigantea. Lineage (NCBI taxonomy): Eukaryota > Metazoa > Chordata > Mammalia > Pholidota > Manidae > Smutsia > Smutsia gigantea. The sequence goes on along the minus strand of JAVSCE010003681.1, from coordinate 4,053 downwards.
AGTCAGTGTCCATCAGCGTAGTGAGATGCTATAGAATCACTACTTGTCTTCTCTGAGTTGTACTGCCCTCCCCGTGCTCCCCCAACATTACATCTGCTAATCGTAATGCCCCTTTTTCCCTCTTATCCCTCCCTTCCCGCCCATTTTCCCCAGTCCCTTTCCCTTGGTAACTATTAGTCCGTTCTTGGGTTCTGTGAGTCTGCTGCTGTTTTGTTCCTTCAGTATTTTTTCTTTGTTCTTATACTCCACATATGAGTGAAATCATTTGATGCTTGTCTTTTTTGGCTTGGCTTATTTCACTGAGCATAATACCCTCTAGCTCCATCCATGTTGTTGCAAATGGTAGGATTTGTTTTCTTCTTATGGCTGAATAATATTCCATTGTGTATTTGTACCACATCTTCTTTTATCCATTCATCTACTGATGGACACTTAGGTTGCTTCCATTTCTTGGCTATTGTAAATAGTGCTGCAATAAAACATAGGGGTGCATCTGTCTTTTTCAAACTGGGCTGCTGCATTCTTAGGGTAAATTCCTAGGAGTGGAATTCCTGGGTCAAATGGTATTTCTATTTTGAGTTTTTTGAGGAACCTCCATACTGCTTTCCACAATGGTTGAACTAATTTGCAGTCCCACCAGCAGTGTAGGAGGGTTCCCTTTTCTCCACATCCTCGCCAACATTTGTTGTTGTTTGTGTTTTGATGTTGGCCATCCTCACTGGTGTGAGGTGATATCTCATTGTGGTTTTAATCTGCATTTCTCTGATGATTAGCGATGTGGAGTATCTTTTCATGTGCCTGTTGGCCATCTGAATTTCTTCTTTGGAGAAGTGTCTATTCATGTCCTCTGCCCATTTCTTAATTGGATTATTTGCTTTCTGTTTGTTAAGGAGCATGAGTTCTTTATATATTTTGGATGTAAACCCTTTATCAGATACGTTTTTTATGAATATATTCTCCCATACTGTAGGATGTCTTTTTGTTCTACTGATGGTGTCCTTTGCTGTACAGAAGCTTTTCAGCTGATATAGTCCCACTTGTTCATTTTTGCTTTTGTTTCCCTTGCCCGGGGAGATATGTTCATGAAGAAGTTGCTCATGTTTATGTCCATGAGATTTTTGCCTATGTTTTTTTCTAAGAGTTTTATGGTTTCATGACTTACATTCAAGTCTTTGATCCACCTTGAGTTTGCCTTTGTGTATGGGGCTAGACAGTAGTCCAGTTTCATTCTCTTACATGTAGCTGTCCAGTTTTTCCAACACCAGCTGCTGAAGAGGCTGTCATCTCCCCATTGTATATCCAAGGCACTTTATCAAATATTAATTGACTGTATATGTTTGGGTTAATGTTTGATTTTCTATTCTGTTCCACTGGTCTGTGGGTCTGTTTTTGTGCCAATACCAAATTGTCTTGATTACTGTGGCTTTGTAGTAGAGCTTGAAGTCAGGGAGTGTAATTCCCCCTGTTTTATTCCTCCTTCTCAGGATTGCTTTGGCTATTCGGGTCTTTTGTGGTTCCATATGAATTTTAGAATTATTTGTTCCAGTTCATTGAAGAAAGCTGTTGGTATTTGATAGGGATTGCATTGAATCTGTAGATTGCTTTAGGTAGTATAGCCATTTTGACAATATTTATTCTTCCTAGCCAAGAGCATGGGATGCATTTCCATTTGTTAGTGTCCTCTTTAATTTCTCTTTGGAGTGTCTGTGGTTTTCAGAGTACAGGTCTTTCACTTCCTTTGTTAGGTTTATTCCTAGGTGTTTTATTCTGTTTGATGCAATTGAGAATGGAATTGTTTTTCTGATTTCTCTTTGTGTTAGTTCATCATTATCGTATAGGAAAGCAACAGATTTCTGTGTGTTAATTTTGTATCCTGCAACTTTGCTAAATTCAGATATTAGTTCTAGTAGTTTTGGAGTGGAGTCTTTAGGGTTTTTTATGTACAGTATTATGTCATCTGCAAATAGTGACAATTTGACTTCTTCTTTACCAATCTGGATGCCTTGTATGTCTTTGTTTTGTCTGATTGCTGTAGCTAGGACCTCCAGTACTATGTTGAATAACAGTGGAGAGCGTGGGCATCCTTGTCTTGTTCCGGATCTTAGATGAAAAGCTTTCAGCGTCTCGCCGTTAAGTATGATGTTAGCTGTGGGTTTGTCATATATAGCCTTTATGATGTTGAGGTACTTGCCCTCTATACCCATTTTGTTGAGAGTTTTAATCAGGAATGGATGCTGAATTTTGTCAAATGCTTTTTCTGCATCTATGGAGATGATCATGTGGTTTTTGTTCTTCTTTTTGTTGATGTGGTGGATGATGTTGATAGATTTTCGAATGTTGTACCATCCTTGCATCCCTGGGATGAATCCCACTTGATCATGGTGTATGATCCTCTTGATGTATTTTTGAATTCGGTTTGCTAATATTTGTTGAGTATTTTTGCATCTACGTTCATCAGGGATATTGGTCTGTAATTTTCTTTTTTGGTGGGGTCTTTGCCCGGTTTTGGTATTAGAGTGATGCTGGCTTCAAAGAATGAGTTTGGAAGTATTCCCTCCTCTTCTATTTTTTGAAAACTTTAAGGAGAATCGGTGTTATTTCTTCTCTATATGTCTGGTAGAATTCAGAGGTGAATCCATCAGGCCCAGGGCTTTTGTTCTTGGGTAGTTTTTTGATTACCAATTCGATTTCGTCACTGGTGATTGGTCTGTTTAGTTTTTCTGTTTCTTGCTTGGTCAGTCTTGGAAGGTTGTATTTTTCTAAGAAGTTGTCCATTTCTTCTATGTTTTCCAGCTTCTTAGCATATAGATTCTCATAATATTCTCTTACGATTCTTTGTATTTCTGTGGGGTCCGTCGTGATTTTTCCTTTCTCATTTCTGATTGTGTTTATGTGTGTAGATTCTCTTTTCCTCTTAATGAGTCTGGCTAGGGGTTTATCTATTTTGTTTATTTTTTCAAAGAACCAGCTCTTGGTTTTATTGATTTTTCTATTGTTTTATTCTTCTCAATTTTATTTATTTCTTCTCTAATCTTTATTATGTCCCTCCTTCTGGTGACTTTGGGCCTCATTTGTTCTTCTTTTTCCAATTTCAGTAATTGTGTCTTTTAGACTATTCATTTGGGAATGTTCTTCCTTCTTTAAATAGGCCTGGATTGCAATATACTTTCCTCTTAGAACTGCCTTTGCTGCGTCCCACAGAAGTTGTGGCTTTGTGTTGTTGTTGTCATTAGTCTCCATATATTCTTGATTTCTGTTTTGATTTGGTCGTTAACCCATTGATTAATTAGGAGAGTGTTGTTAAGTCTCCATGTATTTGTGAGCTTTTCTGATTTCTTTCTAAAATTTATTTCTAGTTTTATACCTTGGTGATCTGAGAAGTTGCTTGGTAGGATTTCAATATTTTTGAAATTACTGAGGTTCTTTTTGTGGCCTAGTATGTGGTCTATTCTGGAAAATGTTCCATGCGCACTTGAGAAGAATGTGTATCCTGTTGCTTTTGGTGTAGAGTTCTGTAGATGTCTGTTAGGTCCATCTGTTCTAGTGTGTTGTTCAGTGCCTCTGTGTCTTTACTTATTTTCTGTCTGGTTGATCTGTCCTCTGGAGTGAGTGGTGTGTTGAAGTCTCCTAAGATGAATGCATTTCTGTCTATTTCCTCCTTTAATTCTGTTAGTATTTGTCTCACATATGCTGGCGCTCCTGTGTTGGGTGCATATATATTTATAATGGTTATATCTTCTTGTTGGACTGACCCCTTTATCATTATGTAATGTCCTCCTTTATCTTTTGCTACTTTCTTCGCTTTGAAGTCTATTTTGTCTGATACAAGTACTGCAACACCTGCTTTTTTCTCTTTGTTGTTTGCATGAAATATCTTTTTCCATCCCTTCACTTTTAGTCTGTGTATATCTTTGATTTGAGGTGAGTTTCTTGTAGGCAGCATATAGATGGGTCTTGCTTTTTTATCCATTCTGTTACTCTGTGTCTTTTGATTGGTGCATTCAGTCCATTTACATTTAGGTGATTATTGATAGGTATGTACTTATTGCCATT
>JAVSCE010003680.1:0-67854 GCA_032199065.1 Smutsia gigantea | reverse complement strand
CCCATACCCCATTGCAGTCACTGTCCATCAGTGTAGCAAGATGCCACAGAGTCACTGTTTGCCTTCTCTGTGCTACACTGTTTCCCCGGTGACCCCCCACACCATGTGTACTAAACATAATACCCCTCAATCCCTTTCTCCCTCCCTCCCAATGCGCCCTCCCATACCCCTCCCCTTTGGTAACCACTAGTCTCTTCTTGGAGTCTGTGAGTCTGCTGCTATTTTGTTCCTTCAATTTTGCTGCGTTGTTATAGTCCACAGATAAGGGAAATCATTTGGCACTTGTGTTTGTCCACCTAGCTTATTTCACTGAGCATAATATCCTTCAGCTCCATCCATGTTGTTGCAAATGGTAGGATTTGTTTCTTTCTTATGGCTGAATAGTATTTCATTGTGTATATGTACCATGTCTTCTTTATCCATTCATCTACTGATGGACACTTAGGTTGCTTTCATATCTTGGCTATTGTAAATAGTGCTGCAATAAACATAGGGGTGCATATGTCTTTTTTGAATCTGAGAAGTTGTATTCTTTGGGTAAATTCCAAGGAGTGGGATTCCCGAGTCAAAATGGTATTTCCATTTTTAGTTTTTTGAGGAACCTCCATATTGCTTTCCACAATGGTTGAACTAGCTTACATTCCCACCAGCAGTGTAGGAGGGTTCCCCTTTCTCTACATCCTCACCAGCATTTATTGTTCTTAGTCTTTTGGATGCTGGCCATCCTTACTGGTGTGAGATGATATCTCATTGTGGTTTTAATTTGCATTTCCCTGATGATTAGTGATGTGGAGCATCTTTTCATGTGTCTATTGGCCATCTGAATTTCTTTCTTGGAGAATTGTCTCTTCATATCCTTTGCCCATTTTTTAATAGGGGTATTTGCTTTTTGGGTGTTGAGGTGTATGAGTTCTTTATATATTTTAGATGTTAACCCCTTGTCGGATATGTCATTGCATGGGAGATTCTTAATACTCATTACAAAACTAATTATTTTCCATTGCTTTGGGGACAAAGAAATGAAATTGACAATCGTGATTATTAGGTGAATTTGACCAAGATCCTTCTGCTCCTTTTTCAGATGATTATTTTGTCTCTTGTGACAAAATGACTGGGCAACGTCTAAGAAATCTCTGTTCAAAAAAGCTAAGATAGTAGCAATAGAGACATTGCCCTGCCATGAAAAGAATATTTTCTTACCTCCAGGGATAATAAAAAAAATGTCTCCCTCTGTAGGGGAGGATGGGTAGGCTGCCAGCAGGCTTTTATAAGATCAGGGGTATCTTAATGTCAATGTTTTTCTGCTGTTGCCCAGACCCATACTGTGTGTGCATGCTCTTCCTGGGTCTGCCTCCCAGGGGACTTTGACTAGAGAGGTGTGGCAGACATAAAGCACAAGCTGCCTCTTCTCCTTTGGGCTCTTTGTCTTCCTACCAGTCCACGTTACTGAAGTGTGAAAAGCCATCCCAGCAGCTGCCACCATACTGTTGCCTAGAAACTGCATAACACAGGACAGAGGCTCTTCAAAACACTAAAAACGGAAATACCATACGACCCAGTAACTCCATTTCTAGGAATTTACCCAAAGAAAGCAAAATCTCTGATTTGAAAAGATATATGCACCCTTATGTTTATTGCTGCACTATTTACAATAGCCAAAATATGGAATTAACCTAAGTGTCCATCAATTAATGGATAAAGAGAAGTAGTACATATGCACAATGGAATATTATTCAGCTATAAAAAAGAAAGAAATCCTTCCACTTGTGACAACATGGATGAACTTAGAGGATTTATGCTAAGTGAAATAAGCCAGTAGAGAAAGACAAATACCTTTTGACTTCACTTATACATGGAATCTAGAAAAACAAAACAAAACAAATTAATAAAAACAGCAGTAGACTCATAGACACTGAGAAGGGACTGGTGGCTACCATGGGGGAGAGGTGGGAGGGTGAAATAGGTGAAGGGGATAAAGAGCACAAAATACCATTCATAATATAAATTAGTTAAGGGGATGAAAGTACAGCAGAGAGAATATAGTCAATAATTCTGTAACATCCTTTTATGTTGACAGATAGTAATACATTAGTTAGGGTGAGCAAGTAATAATGTAGATAACTTGCAGCACTATGTTGTAGACTTGGAACCAATATAATATTGTATATCAACTATACTTCAATAAAACAAATTAAAAACAAAACTGCGTGACAACTTGATACCAGATAAACAACAACCTATCAGAATTAAAGACATCAATAAACTATCAGTACGGCCATGCTAGTGCTTACTAATGAAATACGAGCTCTGCTTGTTAGCAATAATGATAACAAGCAGGGCTTCTTGAGTACAATCTTATAAGAGATTCATTATTATTATGTACTCATTTTTAACATGAAAAAAAAAGGTTTAAGTAACTGTCCCAATGTTTAGTAGCTCATGAGTGGTACAGGTAAAGTTGAAACCTGGACAATCTAACCAGGACTGAGCATTCATTACAATGGGAGTTTCATATTTGCACCTCTCTGTGTGGTGGCAAGGTGATATTTACCAGTGCATGTTTACCCCTTTGTGCTTCATTGAATTTCTTTGTTTAAATCTTGGAGGTCTTTTCCTGAGCTGGAACGTCAGACGTTGGTCACTCATACTAGGGAAAAGTTGTCACATCAGAACCAGGGAATAATGGTGAAAATTCTTATTTCTTAAATTCAAAAGCTTTAGTCCAGGAATAAGACCAAAAAGGTTCAGAAGGTGACAAACTTAATAAAACCAAAGATTTTCTTCACTGGTAAGCAGAGGAAGCCAAGAGTTGGGTGTGAGTTAGGAAAGTTTGGATGCATTAGTTTGGGGTCTTGTCCTCTGCTGCCTGATCATTTTGGGTTAAGTTCAGGGTTTAGAAAGATAGAGAAACTTTTCAAAGAATCCAAAGGAGAAGGCACTCATAAGTGGGTGCTCCTGGGCTGGGGAATGGGGAAGCCACACAGATCCCAGAGTTCTACTTACAGCATAAACATAAGGTGGTAGCCTACATAAAGGGCAGCATGAAAAGCCAGGGCTGATACAGGCCTTGAGAAAGTGGTTGCAGAGAAGCACGGAAGAGGAAAATGAAGTTTCCCATGTAACCCAAGAGGGATTGGAAAGGGCTGGTGGACCAAAAGAATCAGATGATCAGGAAGAAGAAAATGCAGAATCTGTGGATTAATGACCAGAGACCTTCAGGACCATGTACAATTCAGTAGATGGCTGTTCCTGTTTAGATGCGGGTGGTGAAAGGAAGATTTGCCTAAGAACCATGTGGAAAAACTGCATCACGAGGGATGCCAGACAGGTCTGAAAGCTGAAAGTCCTCTCTCCAGTAGCACTCCAGAACTTCCCAAGCTCTGGAGCATAGATTGAACCCCAGGGAGCAAAAAAAGAGAAAACCCTAGTTGATAGATTTATAGATACGCAATAACTGGGAAAAAAAAGATTCCTGGAGTGACTTTATGTGGAAGTATCTGCAAATAAAAGTGACAACATTAAGTTTTTGTCATCAGGTGGAATAGAGGCTCATAATAGACATTATGTTAAAAGACAATAAAGAACATGCATTTTTACATACTTCAGTTTGTGTCATGGAAATATGTTATTCTACATTAAATTGGCAGGAATGGGCCACAACCTCATGGTCTGCTATTTCTCCTTAGACTAAATTCTGAGTTCAGATTATATTTATAGATCATGATCAAAGGAGATGAAAGGGAAGAAAGAATGAATTGGGTATGGGTACTTTTCCTACAACGATGAATTTTAAGTCCCAAACTACTTAAATTGGATGGTAGCTACCCTTAGAGTGACTGCCACATGGAAAGAAGAGAAAGGAGAGAGAGGGAAGGAAGGAGAGAGGCAAGGACACATGATGGAGGGAGAGAAGAAGGGAGAGAGAGAGAGAAACAATATTTTTCAGGGAGAAAAGGCCCTAGACATCCTAACATCTTGGCAGCAAGGGAGCAAGACATAGAACTGCCAAACTTATGTACTAAAACTTTTAGTGAGGGATTGGGCCAACAGTATCTTAGGATTTTATTGAGAGGCTCTCCAAAATTACATGTCCATGTCTTACAATTAGTATAGATACAACTCAGCTCCTACAGCCACCAATATGCTCGCGTGATTCACCTTCTTTACATAGTGACTAGAGACTCAACCAAAGCATGCTGTGTACCCCAGCATCACAGAAATGCTGCTCGTGGTCAGTCCTTGATTGCCTCATTTAGCCTTTTCAGCCACCACTGTGGTGGGAGGTTAACCGAGCAGTGCCAGACTCTGTTTCTCAGTCAAGTTTAGAATTAGTACCCTCTTTGAGCTTGCCTGTGTCTAAGTCATTACTATTAACTCAGTCTTTACAAATAGGAGACAAGCCTGGCAAGAAATCCCTGTGGGCATGCTTTCATGGTATCCCATGAATCTTTTGGCAAGATTCCTATCTTATCAGTGCAGAAAAATCTGGAAGTTTGAGGGAATAAGACACAGCCACCTCAGATTTCTGGGAAGCCAACCACAGCAGATTAAAAATTTAGCCCAGTACCTTAAGCATGCTTCCCTAAAGAGAACCTCACAGCCACTTTGTCCTGCCAGCAGCACTAAACAGCACTTCTTCTTGGGGAATAGGGTGCAAAATTCCCACAAGCCTTCACAGGTGAATAAGTAGGAGATAAAGTGTTGAGGTCCCCTGGAGAGTCAACACTATTATTAGGAATTATTTCTGGGTGGCAGGATTTGGGGTCATTTCTTATTATTGTACTATTCTTTATTCTTTAAGCTTCCCATGTATTCATTAAATTCCAATTAAATTTAAAAGAATCAAGGGCACGTATCCTGGGGGAGGTAGAGTGAAGTCAGTAAGACACCCACCTGAAGTCTTGTATGCTACCCAACTGATGTGCTCTTCTGGCTCTTTAGATGGGATTCAAGTTACTAAGAACATCTTCTGAACAACCCTCATAAAATCACCTAACAGGTTTATATTGGGAGTTGATGACAATAACCTCTGACATACAGCTGAGTGAAGAAATGCCCCCAAGCCATACCAATATGTACGAAAGCTCATTCTGGGGGTGAGATGTGCTTTGTCCATGCAGTGATAAGGGCACCTCCTGGCTTAGATCATTCACTCTGTTCTCATCATTATGGGAGAGTTGGTCCCACCCACAGTGAATGGACCAGGGGCAAAAAGGAGTCAGTGACTTGGGTATATTCACAAGCAGATAAAAGCTGGACTTGACAGGGAAACTTGGAAAATGAATAATGGAATCTCTGATAATGAACAAGTGAACTGCTAATGGAACTGAGCCCTGTTGGGATTACAGGTGGCTAGCTTTACCCTCAAAGGGGAGGAGAGCAATTCTTTATTTGAAATAGGTGTGAGTAATGTAAGTGACGTGCTGATAAACATAGATGCTGAGCCAGAATAAACCCAGAGGCTCTGTCATCATGGCAAAATAAAGGGAGAGGCCATCCACTAAAAAGACGTAATATGCTACATACACTCTAAAACCACAGAATTAAGGACCCCATACATAATCTTCAGCGGCCTCTGGCTTCTCAGTCTTCCTTGATGCTATCTCTGTCAGCACAGCACTTTGGAAAACAATAAAAACCTGCAATCTCCATACGTACATGTAATTCTCCTTTATTCTCCACAGTGTGATGATTGCATCTTTCTACTGGGACTCATACCATCCCCAATAATAGATGAAAGGCTGAATCTTAGAGACAGTAGTACCCTGTTCAAACTTACAGTGGGAATGCAAGTAAACTGCCAGGGGGCATGAGGGACCTTTTTTGGGGGGTGATGGAAATGTTCTAAAATTGGATAGTGGTGATGATTCCGCAACTCTATAAACCTACAAAAAAACTGTTGTACATTTAAAATGGGTGTATTTTATGATATGTAAGTTATAGTTCTATACAACTGTTAAAAATAAAAATAACATTAGAAGAAAAAAATAAATGTCTTTAAGCAAGACCTGGTTAAAAGAGCATGAATATGTCCTATTATACTATGAACCACAGAAATGAACTTACTATAAAAGTCTTCAGTTACCACCAATCACTTCTCACTATTAGTCTATTACTATTTTGTTTGTTTTGCTTTGTTTTTAGATTTCACATGTAAGAGAAACTATATAGTATTTTTATTTCCCTGCCTGGCTTATTTCACTGAGCATAATACTCTCTAAGTCCAGCCATGTTATCACAAATGGCAAAATTTCTTTCTTTTTTATGGCTGAATAATATTCCATTATGTATATGTACCACATCTTCTTTATCCATTCATCTATTGATGGTTGCTTTCATATCTTGGCTCTTGTAAATAATGTGGCAATAAACATAGGGGTGCATACATATTTTTGAATCAGAGATTTTGTTTTCTTTGGGTAAATTCCTAGAAGGGGAATTACTGGGTTGTATGGTATTTCTATTTTTAGGGTTTTGAGGAAACTCCATATTGCTTTCAACAGTGGCTACACCAATTTACACTCCCACCAGTGGTGCAGGAGGATTCCTATTTCTCCACATCCTCACCAGCACTTGATATTTCTTTTGGATAGTCTTCCTTCTGTCCTTAATTCTCCGCAATCTTTAATATGTTCTCCATTTCTAGTTTCATCATTTTAAGAATGTTATGTAAGTGAATTGAATTGATGGGTTTTTAAATATTTAACAGCCTCACATCCCTAGAATAAACTCCATTTAGTTGGTATATAATTATGTTTATGTGTTGTTCAATTACATTTCATATTTTGTTAAAGACTGTTGGGTCTATTTCCATGAAGGATGTTGATCTGTTCCTCCTTCCTTCCTTCCTCCCTCCCTCCCTTCCCTCTCTCCCTCCCACCCTCCTTCCCTCCCTCTGTCCCTCCTTCCTTCCTTCCTTCCTTCCTTCCTTCCTTCCTTCTTCCCTCCCTCCCTCTCTCTCTTTCTTTCTCTTTCTTCATTCTCCTTTTGTATTGCCTTTGTGTGCTTTTGGTATCAGGATAATACCAGTTTCATAAATGAATTGGGAAATATTCCATCTTCTTCTATTTTCTGGACAAGTGTATAGAATAGGTGTTAATTCTTCTTTAAACATTTGGTGGAATTCTCCAGTGAAACCACCTGTGCCTAGGAATTTATTTGGTAGGGGATGAAAATTATAAATTAAATTTCCTTATTATAGGGCTCTTCAAATGATCTATTTCATGTTGGAGGAGTTGTAGTTTGTGTTTCTTAAGGTGGTTCATTTAGTTTAAGTTGTAAAATATGTGTGTGTTGACTTGTTCGTTATTCTTTTTATACCCTCTTGATGTCTGCTGCTTTTATCATTACTATTTCTTTCCTTCTGCATGCTTGAGTTTGTTCTTTCTTTTCTTTGTATCTTGACTGGGAGCTGAATTTGTTGATGTAAGATTTTTCTTCTTTTCTAATGTAAGAATTTTGTGCAATCTACATGGTTTCCACTGACACTGTGCATGTGTGAACCATGTTACCAGCCAGTGGATATGAAGGTCCTGGCCCCCTACTTTGCCTTCTCTGACATCACCTCAGCAGGGGTATGAGGGTGCTGTGGTATAACCTATGTGCATGGAAGTCTGTACTCCTTGTTTGATGTTTGCTGGATTGGGAGCTGGTAGGGCCACACAGTGTGTCCTGTAGGGTTTGGATAGGGTTGAGTGGTTATCACCTATTTTGAATATACTTTCCAGGAGTCCAGTTGTACATAGTGGAAGGAAAAGGGAGAAGTATGTGTAGTTGATCTCACAAGCAAAAGTCTTTCCTTAAGTTTTAAGTGGCTGATTTTCATTTTGTCTTTGTAGAGGCATTCCAAGTGGTAAAATGTGTTGAATTCTACCATTTCAGGAGCTGAAAACAACTGATTCATTGGGTCTGTGTATTCTACAGACATTGCTTCATTTGCCTTCTGATTGAAGACACACTTTAGCTCTTTACTCAGAAAATGTAATTCCATTTTTTAGAGAGCAAGTACTTCCTCAACACTGTTCCAGAAGAGGTAGTTGAATAAAATTACAATTCCACAAGTATTTATTGCCTACCTCCATTGTTTGGTTCAGCCAATGAACTAAACCTGGTGTGCTACATTGTTACATTAACGGACTCCAATGAATCACATATCCTTATACCCATGTCCCTGTCTTATCCCCTTCCACATTGATTTTTTATTTGGTCGTGTGAGTTGCTTTAGGCAAGGAATCATCAGCACTGGTGATGCAAGCAGAGGCCTCATGGGCACTCACCAGTGGGGCTGGCTCTCCCCCTTAGAAGAATCTAGGATGAAAGGCCATGTAGAGAGAGAATCTCAGCTGTCGCAGCCATTCCAGCCATCCCAGATGAGGCCCAAAAGAAGTGAATGAGGTAATCTTGGAATATCCGGCCACATCCAAGCCATCAGAAGGTTGCAGCCCCATCTGGGATCCAAGGAAGATCAGCAGATGAACAGTTAACCAAGAGGAACATGAGACATGATTAATTGTTGGTATTTCACACCAATAAGTTTGAAGTAGCTTGTTACACAGAAATAACTGATAAATTAGGGGTTAAATATTAAAAATATATTTATTCTTGGCTAAATAGGTTAGGATCTAATGGGAAAACTCATAACCATAAGAACCGTGAGATTCTCACTGTGCTAGAAAAATATACAGGTGCCCTAGGAGCTCAGAAGGAACTCCAAATTCACAATAGGAAAAGCTTTCCAGAGCAAGAAAATATGCTCTGGAATCACCTCTTTTCTTTGCCTGCCCTCCTGAAAATGTATGAACAGCAATAATGAATTGTCCCAGGAGCCATTTGAAATACTTATTTAATCTTCCTTCTACTGTTTTCCAAATGATACTCTTACTTGGTGCCTTGCAGATATTAGATATTCAACAAACATCAAATTATTTTCTGAACAACAGAGAAACATTTTCTGGGCTTCATAAATAGTGGCTTAATTTGGCCTTTGTATTAAAGAGAAATGAATGTAAAATATTTAGCTCATGGGATATAAAATTTTATTTAGGAAATACAACATTTTACTGTGTTAAGAGGGAAGGATAGAAAGCAAGAACATGAGAATGGCTCTTTATTTCTTAACTGAGTGTTCAATGGCTCTTGATACCTTATACTGTTCTCTTGGGGTTGTAAACACGTGAATAATTTATTATTGCTATTTGTTCTCCAAAAGTTTACACGTGGTGTTTACATGTTGAGCCACTGCTCACCTTTATTTTAAAACTTCTAAATGTATTTTTACATAAATTGTATTTTCATATGGGATCCTAAAAATGTGTCTACAGTGAATTTCCATAGTAAAATATTCTAGAAAAATGGTAAGTTCACCCCTTAAAAGGCTCAGCGTGTTTACTGCTCTTGATGTCATCTCTTTGACCTCACCGGTGAAAGGACTGGCCAGCCCACCCATTTCACACGCCTGAAGGGAAGGGAGAGAATGGCACAGATTCTACTATTTGGGCCTCTTGTTTCTAACTGCAGCCAGAGATTTCAGTTATTGTATGTATGGTACTGATGGACAATGGGAAGTGAAAACAACAGGTGTACAAAGCAGGGATTTCCTAAAATTTCAAAATTAACCTATGTCTTAGGATCTCCAGGCACATGTAAACTTCAGGGCAGACATGACAAAATACACCATAGAAATACTACAGCAACTAGTGCTTCCAAAGAAACCTTTGTTTAACTTCTTGAATGTGAGCTCATTATAAATTTAGCTGATGGAATCTTTCTATCTCTATTGAAGGTGTTCTAAGCATATAAACATATTCCAGATCTGGAACTTGTGGCTTCATCTGACTTATTTTGTAAATTGTATTGAGTCAATACAATTTTCCCTTTCCAACTAGTTAAATAATCCTCTTCTTTGACTATTTCAAATCATATTAATAATGTCTTCTAATATTAGATCACTCTTCTTTCTATGTGTTTTTCTTTCATGATTAATGCTTCCTTAAGCATAAAAAGAAGTCCCTGTGATACAGTGAGAATAGCTGTAATTATCTCATTTTAAAGATGAGGAAACTGAAGACACAGAGCAGTTACAACAATGTAGAGACAGAGCTTAGAATCTAGAGTATATGTCACTATGTCACTAGACCCAGGTACTTCAGTTAAGTTTGACAGTTATTTATAAGAATTTTTAGTGTTGTGTCTTCTGTAATTTCACTTAACAAAAAGAAAATTTTTACCTTTTCCCCAATTATTGTAATAATGAAATGCAATAAAAATGCTATTTCATTTACATGAGTTCACCACAAAGATATTCTGAAGATATAAATATGAGAACCTCAAAACAGTCTCAGAGTGAAAAAAATGAAGGAACTTTTTTCTTACCACTTATCAAAATGTTCTATAATTAATTAATAAAATATAATTATGAGTAATTAGAAAATGCTCAGGACTGGACAGGTGACATATGACAGGTTAAGAATTGAACAGAATAGGGAATCATAAATAACTTCATCATAGAGGTGACTCTAATCAATGGAAAAAATCATTCAATTAATTGTGTGGGGACAAATGGCAATCAGTTTGGATAAACAAAACCAAAATAATCTCAGATTTATACCTCACACTATGTACTAAAATGTTCTATAAATTTAAATGTAAATATAAGAATACAAAACAAAAAGAAAATATAGTGAAAATTATTCTTTATATTTAGAAAATAGTCTTTTTGGATTGTTCAAAATCCTTTTCAGTATAATACCAAGACCAAGAACCACATATATCACAGAAAATTGACTAAGAAGAAAAGAAATTTGTATAGCAAAATACATAAGCAATACTGATAATGATAAACTTGGGAAAGAATTAGCAACATGTAGGAGGGAGAAAGAGTTATTATCCTTGATATGTAAAAGTGCTCCTACGAATCAATAATGAACAACCAACCAGACAAATGGGCAAAAAATACACATGAGCAAATAAGTAAAGTAAATGCAAATTAAAGAACAATGAAATAATTTTTTCACCTGTAAGGATTAAAGTTAAATAATTATGGGTAGCATTGACAATGGAAGGGGATATTGTCATAAAATCTTGATTATTATATAAGTTAATATCAACTTTTAGACAACAGTTTGAAATCACTATGTGTGTGTGTGCATTTGTGTGCAGAAAAATTTGCAAGATTATATCCCTAACTATTAACAGTAGTTGGGAAAGAAGATTTCCAATTGTTTTAAAAATTATTTTTATAATTTTTTATATTGTTAAAAAAAGCTTCCTTGACTATGAATAATTTTTGTCCCCAATCATGAAACTATATTCAAAACTAGTAAGTTTCATAGTGTTAAAATATTCATTTATTAACCCAAGGATCTTTCTGCAGATTGAAGCACTTCAAGACAATGCCTGGAGGAACGAATGATAAGTAACAGTCACCAAGTTTATCCTTTTGGGATTCTCAGACTCTCCCAAGCTCAGGATTATTCTCTTCGCAGTATTCTTGGGAACTTACTCTTGACAGCGGCCTGGAACCTGGGCCTCATCATTCTGATTAGTATGGACTTCTACCTACATACACCCATGTACTTCTTCCTTAGCAATCTATCCTTTTTAGATTTTTGCTGTTACCTCCACAACCCCCCAAATCCATCTCCTTTATGGGATGCATCATGCAATTCTTCTCTAGCCTGGGCCTGATCGAGTGCTGCCTCCTGGCTGCTCTGCTCTCCGCAGCCAGCCAGTCCCCCACCCCCCACTGTGTGCAGATGGTGATTGAAGCCTGTATAATTGGTATCTTCGGTTCACTGATCCAACTGTGTGCTTTACTTTAGCTCCATTTCCATGGGCAAATGTTATTAACAACTTCTTTTCTGACCTGCCTCAATTATTAGTCCTCTCCTGCTGTGAAACCTTTTTGTGAAGTTGTGAAGTTTGTGATAGCAGAGATCTTTGGTGTGACATCAGGCTTAGTCATCATGATATCTTTTATTGTTGTTATTGAAGTAGTATTGATATACAATCTTATCTTGGTTTCAAATATACAACACAGTGGTTCAACAGTTACCCATATTATTAAATCCTCACCCCCTCTAGTGCAGTTACTATCTATCAATGTAGAAAGACGTTACAGAATCACTGACTATATTCTCCATGCTGTACTACTGTCCCCATGACTAGCTTATACTGTGATTGTGAATTATTATGCCCCTTTATCCCCCTCCCCTGCCCCACCCACCCCAACACCTCCCCCTTAGTAGGTCACTTCTCAGTGTCTATGAGTCTACTGCTGTTTTGTTCCTTCTGTTTCAGTTTGTCTTTATATTTCACAAATAAACGAAATCATATGGTATCTCTCTTTCTCTGCCTGGCTTATTTCACTGAGCATAAAACCCTCTAGATCCTCCATCTATGTTGTTGCAAATGGCAGGATTTCTTTTCTCTTGATATGGTTGTATCATTGCCACCACCCTGAAGATCAGCTCTGGGTCCAAGGCCTTCAACACCTGTACTTCAGTGGCCCTTTCTTTGGTTCAGGTACCTTTGTTTATATGCACCCCAGTGCTGATAATTCTCTGGGCTATCACAAGATGGCATTAGTCTTCTATAAAGTGGTTATCCCCATGTTGAATCCTTTGATTTACAGTCTGAGGAACAAGGAAATCAAAGATGCCCTTAAGAGATGTAAGAAGAAATGAACATTTTTCCCACTGTCACAGCTAATTAAAGGTCTGGTAGGCTAGTGACCCTGGTTCCTGGAAATTTCTAGACTATGTAAGGGAATTGCACTGAACATTATTCAGCCTCGCTGAAGCTCTGGCAGGATTGTGAGGCAACTCATCTAAACCCAGGACTGGCTCAGTGCAATGCAAATCCTGTGGCTTCTTTGAGTCTTGACTGTTGACTCTCCTCTCTTACATCAGCAATGACCTCATAAAGCAGTTAATATATTAATTTTCATATCAATATAAATTTTCAGATTCTTGGTGTTTGACATTTTCAAATCTTTCAGAGCTTCAGACTGCAGGCTGGAGAGAATGGGATTAAACATAAAACCAGTGATCTTCCTCATACACAGCACCACAAGCAATGTAATGATCACTTTGTCATGGACTTCAAACTCTCTGGGTGCCTAGGAAATTTCCAGTTGATTGAGGTGGGAATATGAGAGAAGCATAACTTTATATTTCAACCTAATAACTTCCCTGCCAAAGAAATCTGCCATAGGGAGTTTGGTCTAGAATTTGTTTTCTGGATTTTTGTTTTTATAAATTAACAGCAATAGTTTTTAAATGAGCAAAAAAGGGGATTTCTCTGGTACAATCCTGACTTGGGAGAGCTAAAATACAAAGGAAAGAAATGATCATTTGGATTCTGAATAGATTGGAAAGGTTACATTTGTTATTATGGTAGACTGGATATCATAAATATAACCACCACTGCAAAACAACTAAAGATGTTGGAAAATATACTTCATAGGAAATATTTTTAAAAACACTTCTGAGCAGGCACGAAAAGAAAGGAAATCTCAGGCACCCAAATATAAAGTAAAATTGGGAATCCAGAGAGTAGAGGCGGTTTGAAGATGGCCTTCACATTGTGGGAATATGTTGAACTCTAGTAATAGTCAGCCTGTATTTGGACAGGCATATGAAGCTTGGAGAAAAGGATACCAAGCTGGAGGCTGCCTGAGATTTTGATAGGAGGAGCAGACAGGCATATGAAAGTCCAATGGACTACACTTCAGTGTGAGAGGAAATTTAGGGGGAAAAAAATCCTGTCTCACACAAAGGAAATCTTGACCCTCTCAGAATTCATGCTGAGTGTAGGGAAAAGTACACTGAGAATTTGTAAACACATGCCTAAGGGAGGTTTGTGGTCTGAATTTACACTACCTGGGTAATTCAAGGATTCGATAGATGAGAATTTATTTTAAAGTAGTCCCAAGTTAGTACTATCCTTAAATAACAGTCAGAAGCAAATGCAAATTCTCTCTTGTTATGTTAAGGGAGACTCTTAAGCCCAGAATCAAATAATCTTCCCAAATAACTTTCTAAAGACAATCATGTTACAAAAATTTCAAAGTACACAGGGAAACAAGACCTTGTGGGTCAAATCCAAGAAGACATGGCCCTGTCAAACCTGTAAAGATGCCAATCATGGCAGTTGTCTCAATACAAATATAAAACAAGTGTGGGTGATATGTTCAGAAATAAGAAAGGGAATTGGAAATATCATTAAGATCAGGAGAATGAAGTTTACTGAGGATTTCTTCATCTGGCAGTATGGTTAATTACACATACCTAAATGACCCTTCTAACTGAGACAACTGAAATGCTGGATTTGAAAGAAAATGATCTTTTAACTGAATTTTCACTTAATGAAAAGGAGGAATAAGCTAAGACCCCTAATGAAATGAAACTAGGAGCCCAGGGAAGGAAACAAGTGCTAGAAATGTCTGGAGAGTCCTCCCCAACTTCTGCTATGTAGGCTGCATGTGGTGAGGGCTCAGAGAACAAAACTCAGGGCAGGCTCGGGTGATCTGGAAAGTGACCTGCACATGGAGCCCAGAGGGCTATACCCTCAGTGTAAATGAGCAAGAATTCCCAGGGATTATGCTCAAGAACAAAGTAAGCTGTTCACAGTAAAAAATAAAATAGAAGCACACACGTCTATACAGAGCCAAGCCCCAATAACTGAGAACCAGTAGGGGAATCCAAAGGAGGAGGCTTTCCCAGTTGTGGCAATATGGATGGACTGTGAGGCGCCACGCTAAGTCGGTCAGACAACAAAAGACAAATAGCATATTAACTCACAATACCGAATCTAGAAAAATCAAAAACAAAAAACAAAACTGATTTCATAGATACAGAGAACAGAGTGGTGGTTGTCAGAGGCTGCAGGGTGGGATGTAGGTGAAATGGGTGAAAGGGGATCACAGGTCACCAAATTCCAGTTGTCAAATCAGTAAGTCCTGGAGATGTAACATACAGCGTGGTGACTACAGGTAACAATACTGTAATGTGGGCATGAAAATTGCTTACAGAGTAGATCTTAAAAGTTCTCATCACAACAACAACAAAAAGTTGTAACTATGTGCATGAGGGATGTTAACTAGACTTACTTTGGTGATCACTTCCAAATATATACAAATATCAAGTCATTATATTGCACGCCTGAAAGTAGCATAATGTTATATGTCAGTGCATCTCAATTTAAAAAAGCAAACGGAAGAAGGTTGGTATGTGCACTCAGTGGAATAATACTCAACTATACAAAGGAATGAAGTACTGACACCTGCTACAACAAGGGTGAGAACATCGCATTAAGTGAAAGAGCCAGTCACAAAGGGCCACTCTGGCATGATTGCATTTTAAGGAAATCTTCAGAATAGGTAGATCTACAGAGACAAGTAGATTAGCAATTGCCTAGGGATAAGAGGTTGGAGAGGAATATGGAGTGACTGCACATGAGGGTGAAGTTGCTTTTGATGGAAATGTTCTAAAATTAGATTGTGGGTTAGGGCTGAAAATCTCTGAATACACTAAAAGCCACTGGATTGCACACTTTAAACAGGCTAATTTTGAATTTGTGAAGTATATCTCAATAAAACTGTTCTTCAAGAAAAGGAAAGAGCTGGAAGGTGCCCAAGACCAAAGGTGACCTTCTTAGGAAAGCACCATTTCTGTCGTGAGTGTTCCCTAAGGATTTGGTAATGAAAGAGAAAAAGGAAGTCTAAGAAAATAAAAAATCAAGAAAAATATGATCCTCTCTCTGTTCTTTACTCAGGAACCACCCTTCCCTATACCAACAGAGGAGGACACACTCCAACTAAGAAGGCTCGTAAGTTTAGGTCCTGTTTGATTCCTGCACAGCCTTGCATAGTCTCAGACCTCAGGCTCTGTAGAGCCATGATTGACCAATATAGCCAGGAGTCTAGTAATTCCCCCACCTGCTGTGCCCAGCATGGTCCAGATATGCCATTCACCAACAAGTCACACTGGACAGCTTGATGTTCTCAGTTCAGAACTGAGCCAAATGAAGAATTAAGGAGGAGGCTGTGGCAGCCCCTTTGGTCAGAAGTAGAAATGAAGAGATTTACCATAAGATTCTTTGAAACTGATGCATTTAAAATATGGCTTGACATGTACCAATTAGCATTACATATGGATTGTCAGGACTATGTTACATGGCTATGAACATGACCAAATTAACCAGTGAATAGGAAGTGGCAAGTAGAATGGAACAAACTTATAATTTGTGTATGATGTATCCATTACAATGAGACACCAAAGTGTGAAATCCTGTTACCTTATTAACCAGTGGAGGGGGATCCCTTGCAAGACTGTAGTGACTGAGAAGTCAACACAGACAAGGGAGGCAGTGGGCAGGTCTGACTAGTGACAATGATACTGACGTTAGTGCGTATAACCCTTTATAGTTTATATTCACCAATATTTGGTTTTCATGACAGTTTGGCTATGAGGCCCTCATCTCATAGACGAGGAATCAGGACCTCAGCTCATGCTTGCTGAGGTGACCTAGCAAATGAGCAGCAGATGAGGGACAAGGCATGTGTGTGATCCAGTGTCACCCAAGGGGACAGAACGTTAACACCAATCCCACAGGGGTCCAAAGAGTGCTCCTATTTTTCCCAAATAGTTGCCACTTTGGCTGGGATTTATCCCTTCAAATATCTCGGCATGATTTCATGCACTCATGATTTGTGTCCAGGAGATATGAATACCTCTCTTCAATACTTCTCTTCATCCTAAGGGTTTACAACCTTAGTCATTTTTATCATTAGATAAAAGATAAGAAAATTCCTCCTGGAACTAAGTAACAAGCTCTTTCCCAGTAACTTCAACCTATTATATCTCATCTGCAGAAGGGACATTAAAACATCCTTCCTCCCTACTTCACAAGCTGTAAAAAGAGGGGAACTTCTGCGTAAAGATATAGGTGGTGCTAAATAACCCAATATTTTCCCTTACCCTATTTGGGGGAAGCGAGTAAGCAGAAAACCCAGCTACCCACTCTAAGACTTACAATCTACAGACATGTGAGATAATGACTTGTTTTAAGCTGCTAAATTTGTGTTAATTCATTATGCAGGAATAGGAAAACTAATATCCCCACTGCACATTTTAGTTGGCTTTTCTCCAAACTCTGCAGTTGATAACCTGATAAAACCACTTTTTTAAGTTCCTTTGTAAAAAAAGTTGTCCTGTTCAATTCAGGAAATAGTCACTGAGCATCTATTTGATGCCAGCCACCAGTTCACAAAGATGAATAAGAAGTTAAAACCTTGAAAGACTCCAAAGAAGACACATAGCTATTATCGGAGTCAGAAAGGGATGGAAACCACAAGGGAATAATAAGTAGAAGCTACGCAAGTTCAGAAAAGGGAGAAATGATGTCTAGTTGAGGGTGTCAAAAAAGGTTATCTTGGGCTGGCCATGAGGAATATGAGAGGGAATAAACGAGAGGCTCTAGAAGGATTTTATGCGGCCATGAGCATCTTTGTGGAATTGGAGACCACCCTTTTTTTAATTGAAGTATAGTTGATATACATTATATGGGTTTCAAGTATGCAACATAATGATTTGACAGTTACATACATTATTAAATGCTCACCCCAACCGGTGTAGTTACTGTCAACATAGAAAGATGTTACAGAACAATCGACTATATCCTCTATCCCGTACTTTCATCCCTGTGGTGATTTATATGATGGTTGATATTTTGTGCCTCTTAATCCCCTTCACCTATTTTCACCTGCCCACCCCAACACCTCCCTGCTGGTGGCCACAAGTCACTTCTCAGTGTCTGAGTCTGTTGCTCTTTTGTTTGTTTGTTTCATTTTTTTGTTTTGTTTTGTTTGGAGACCATATTTAAATATTATGACCCCATCAGCAACCTGTCTGGGAATAGTACTGGGAAAAAGAAAATGGTGAGGGACGTTGGTAGAAACCCCTGAATGCCAGAGTGATGTATTCATAGACTTGGGAGGCTCTGAGAAGCAAGAAGCCACCAAGAATAGATTCACTGAGATTTGTACAGTAGAAAAACAGGAAGTTTTGGTGAAGGGAAATGCTACAGTTTGAGATTTTAAAATTAAGCAGCTTCCCTTTATGGCGACATCTGGGATGAGGCTACTAAATCATGTGACTGGGGTGGTGTAGAATCTGAAGTCAGTGGAAGTGTAGAGATCAAGACAGGGTGCAGCCAGGGAATTTGGAGAGATGTTGACCTTGAAACCCTCTGATTAATCTCTCTGGTTGTGCTTAAACACAGAAGGCAAAATAAGCGTTGAATGAAAAGCATGCAGAAGACTAAAATAATCACGGTGAAGCGAAGTCAATCCAGAAATATTTCCTGCATTACTGAGACTGAAATTTGGCCTTGAGGAGAGGCAATAAATGGGCGAGTAATAGGCCATTCCTGGCCATGTGTGGTTGCTCTAAAGCCGATTGCCCAGACCCATTAGTGATCAACTTGACAAGAGGGATATCTTGAGACCTCAATAAAAAATATCAGTAGGCAGTGTACCATCAGAACCTGCTGGGCTTTCCCCCCCAATCTTTCTATCTGCCACATTTGGCAGAAACGAGAATTTCAAGATTAATTTCAGCTTTTCAAGACTAATTTGTGATTCAGTATACGAAACAGAAACTTCTGGCTAACCCATAGTTTGTCTTCTCCTCTCTTCCTCCCTAGGCTCCCCAAGCCATCAACATCCATGTAGACTGAAGCTTTCCCTATTCATCTGGCTTTGTATGGCCTCTTGTAGACAAGGCCTTTCCCACCATCTGGGATCCAGCCAGACAGTCCTCCCCAGGGAACATTCATCTGCCTAACTGCCTGCCTCCAGCCACGGCTGCCACTTCTCCGCAAATATAAGCCCAAGTGACAAAATGCTGCTTTTAAGATCAAGTGAGCTCAGGGTGGCATGGTTGTACATTTCCCAAGTCACATCAGCCCTGGATCATTTTCAGGTCTGTTTTAAGGAACGGTTCAGTGCTGCAGTGCACCCGTTAGTTGGATGGATGATTCCCAAAGGCTCCACACTTGCCCGTGTTCCTGGTCTCAGAGAGGCTTCTTTAGGAAAGGCTTAGGGTGGCCTCTCTCAGCAGGGGATGCCACAGCAGTGTGGCTTCCTGCAGAGGCTCTGCCCTTCCCATCACTCCAAACAGGACTGAAGGATCAGAGTCTCCTTAAAGAATAGACAATAGACACTGTCTGTGGAGGGTACATCTGCCTGACATATGTGGTTGAGCAACTATTTTCTAGGTTTTGCCACACTGGTTTATACATCTCAGATTGAGAATAGATGTCACCTTCTCCATTTATCCTGGATCCAGAAAAATAAATAAACTTACGTATTTTCAATGAGCTAAAGAACTATTTACAAAGGCAGACAGGACCAGTTTCCTATAAGTTTGTCCTCTGGGCCATCCCGTCCCATTTCAAGCCCCTCTCTTCCCGATTCTGTGTCCCTTGTCTTTGCTGTTCCCACTTGCCTCTGTGTTCACAGGCAGCCTTCCCTCGTCTCCCGGAGCTGGCACAGGCTTAAATTCTGGCTCTGCCAAAGACTGGTTGTGATCTGGTGAGTGGCCACGAAGTGGCTGCATAGAAACTCTCTCCATGGCCTTTCCTCAGTCTCCAAACGTGTTCCAGTTTCACCAATCTTGAGAATTCTTTCTCTTGATATTGCCAGCTGCTGTACCTACTTCCCATTTCACTCTCTTCTTTCGCAGCTAAACTGGCCCCTCACTTTCTTCATCACCTGGTTTACCCAAATCCCCCCGAGCTCCAGTCCAGATCCCCCATCTGGGACTCATGGTCTTCTGCTGGAACTGCGCTAGGAAGCCCACACCTTCCTTCCTTCTTGCCACACCCAGTGACCTTTGGTTCATGCTTTTCCCTCTTTGATTTCCAGGCCAGGCTCACCAAGCATCACTGGGTGGTGAGGGCATTGAGGACCAGGGTACAGAATTTGGATGTCATCAGGCTGTTAACGAACAACAATGAACCAATGAACGTTCTTGAGTAAGGGATGACCTGGCTGGATCTTTGCTTCAGGGAAGTCCATCTTCAGGTTCAGGAGGAAGGATTGAATGGGAGAGTCTTAAGGCAAAAGACCAGTTGGAAGGTAGTGGCTGATCGTGAACAAGTTAAAATGGTCTGATGAAAAAAGTTGGGGTGGAGATGTCATGAAAGGAGGCCTTGTTTCTATTGACGATGTTTTTATTCTGCAAATATCAAAGAGGGTCCTTTCTTCCCTGCCATGGGGAAGACGGAAAGTGGGAGAGAAGGAGAGAGCAGGAATTTTTAAAAACACCACAGTTCTCCATCATCCTATCCTTATACCCTTCACTCTCCGATAAGGAGTAAGAAACAAATCTAGAAAAGATTAATTACCCACAGACTATTGCATTGGCTATGGTGATCCTTTCCCCAATATCAAGGCTTAGAGGGACCCCAAGAATGTAGGCATAAGACCAAGAGCTGAGAATTTAAGGAAGGGGTATAATTTTTAGCTTCCCAGTCAGAGACTATGGCCCTGGTAGAAGAGAAGTGGTTGGGGTTTGGGGTGGAGAAGGGAAACTGGAGCAGATTTTTCTCATTTGGATGCAAGTTGAAGAGCCGCCAAGATAAACAGGGTGTGGCCCCCATCTTCCACAAATCCGTGAAAGAAGCCGCAGTGTCCTGAGGGTTTGCACAACGCCCACTTCCTTTTGTTCTTGCCTGTCGTTCCCCAAGACACACAAATAGACTTGAAGTCTTTTCAAGTTGGATATTTGATAAAGCAAAACATGTACACGGGGGAATTCTGGTCCTAGTCAAACAGCAAAGAGTTATTTTCTTTTAAACCCCCTGCACACAGAGCTTTTGAAAAATGAGGTCTATCAAGTGAATTTCCCCCATTGCAATCCATGCTTCATGTCCTTATGGGTGGCAGTGGGGTGTGGAGGACTGAGTGTGGACTTGGGATTCTTGAAGCCCTGAGTATAAATTCCAGCTTTGCCACAGTCTCTGTGTGACATTGGCAAGCACTTCTCCAAAACTCCGTTTTCTCAACTGAAAATGTGTTTAAGAATGCTTTCCCCTGCAAGCTACTGTGAGGATATTATGAAATAACATATACAAAGGCCCAGTCCACACAACCAAAAATGGCAGTCCTAGCTTCCTTCGTAACTCTTCCTCTTTATTTCACAGAATCATAGAATCTGAGCATTTTAAAAACCTGTGAGACAGAAATTCAGATGGCCAACAGACACATGAAAAGATGCTCCACATCGCTAATCATCAGAGAAATGCAGATTAAAACCACAATGAGATATCACCTCACACCAGTTAGGATGGCCAACATCCAAAACACAAACAACAACAAATGTTGGCGAGGATGTGGAGAAAAGGCAACCCTCCTACACTGCTGGTGGGACTGCAAATTAGTTCAACCATTGTGGAAAGCAGTATGGAGGTTCCTCAAAAAACTCAAAATAGAAATACCATTTGACCCAGGAATTCCACTCCTAGGAATTTACCCTAAGAATGCAGCAGCCCAATTTGAAAAGGACAGATGCACCCCTATGTTTATTGCAGCACTATTTACAATAGCCAAGAAATGGAAGCAACCTAAGTGTCCATCAGTAGATGAATGGATAAAGAAGATGTGGTACATATACACAATGGAATATTATTCAGCCATAAGAAGAAAACAAATCCTACCATTTGCAACAACATGGATGGAGCTAGAGGGTATTATGCTCAGTGAAATAAGCCAAGCCGAAAAAGACAAGTATCAAATGATTTCACTCATATGTGGAGTATAAGAACAAAGAAAAAATACTGAAGGAACAAAACAGCAGCAGACTCACAGAACCCAAGAACGGACTAATAGTTACCAAAGGGAAAGGGACTGGGGAAAATGGGCGGGAAGGGAGGGATACAGAGGGAAAAAGGGGCATTACGATTAGCAGATGTAATGTTGGGGGGGCACGGGGAGGGCAGTACAACTCAGAGAATACAAGTAGTGATCTATAGCATCTCACTATGCTGATGGACAGTGACTGTAATGGGGTTGGTGGGGGGGACCTGATGAAGGGGTAGTTTAATAATCGTAATATTGCACATGTAATTGTAAATTAATGATAATAAAATAAATTATATTTAAAAAAAAAACCTGTGAGGTCAGCTAATTCAGACTCTTTTTTGATAGCCTATTTCTTTTGTTTTTCCCCAAATTTTATTGAGATATAATGACATATAACATTATATTAGTTTAAGGTGTACAACTGGATGATATGACATATGTATAATTGTGAACTTATCACAGTAGGTTTAATTAACATCCATCACCTCACATAGTCACAGGGTGACTTTTTTTCTTGGGATGACAACTTTTAAGATCTACTGTCTTAGCAACTTGTAAATATACAATACAATATTGTTAACTCTAGTGGTCATGCTGTGCAGTATGTCCCTAGACCTTATCATGTAACTGGAAGTTGGTACCTTTTGATTACCTTCATACATTTCCCCTAGCCCCAAACCCCTGCCTCTTGCAACATCCAATATGTCTTTGTTTCTGTGACTTTGATTTTTTTGAGATTCCTTATATAAGTAAGATCATTACAGTCAAGGTTACTATCTTCTCCTTACTTGCTTTCAGTGGTGGAGAATTTACTCCTTTCCAGGACATCTATCTACCTTTGGAATGTCCTACTGTTTTCCTATAATCTCTATCTCAGCCTCTGTCTCTGTCTCTGTCTCTGTCTCTCTCTCTCTACACACACACACACACACACACACACACACATATATATTACC
The DNA here is from genome assembly GCA_032199065.1 of Smutsia gigantea. Taxonomy (NCBI): domain Eukaryota; kingdom Metazoa; phylum Chordata; class Mammalia; order Pholidota; family Manidae; genus Smutsia; species Smutsia gigantea. The sequence continues at coordinate 45,033 of JAVSCE010003680.1, read as the reverse complement.
CACTTAGTCCTAGATTCAATACTTAGAGTTAAGTTATCCATTACATGAAGTTTCTGGAAAATATCTAGTGCTTTAGAAAGTAACTACTACTGTTGGAAATAGTTACATGTTTTGAAGCCAAAGCCACTCTTGGCTTTTCTGCCTCTAGGGATATCTATTTGCAGCCAGACCAGAGACTAGGAATATAATGGGAGCAGGGCCAGTGGAAACCAACTCCACTCAATCAAAGCTGGCAATCCTCTTTAGGTCTGAGCCCAGACAACCAGCCAAACTGCCAGTAGGTATTCTCTGGGACATGTCATAGCCCACTGCCTAGAAAGACCCAATGGTACTTAGGAGAGAACTGGCCTCCTTTAAAGCCCCATCAAGTCCGTCCCTTGATGGCCAGTTTAAAGTAGCTACACCCAAATTTTATTTATCTCTCTGGCCAAAACAAGTGCTTCAGGTGCTAGCAGAGATGGGTTTTGCTCTTGCTCCAAGCATCTGTTTTTAGGTATCTGACTGAAACTCAGAGTTAAATGTAGGTGAGTCTGCCCTTCTCCTTCCTTAGAAATGGTTCATTCTAGAATCACAGAAAAAGAGGGTTCCAAAGACCCTTGCAGGAGGGAAAGGTTGAGCAGGCAAGAGGCTGGCATCTTCTCTCCCTACTGCTCTGACTTTAACCAGGGGACCTGCACTTTACCTATTTTTATATTCTGGAACTCTACAGAAGATTTTGTTTTCAAAAAGGTTCTGCTTTTTACAAATGGAAATAAGGACGAAAAGAAAGTGGACTAAAAGACATTGATCTAAATTAATCTCTTTATCGCATAGACAGGAGATGAGAAGATTAAGGCTCAGAAAAGCAAATTTTTCCCAAGGCCATACAGCAGAAAGGTAAGAGAAGCAGACTTCAGTCAGCACTTCTTTTTAAGCGTTCAGGTTAGTTCTATTTATGTCTAGAGTCATGAGTATGTTTGCAATTTTTAAAAATCATCTAGTTTCCTTAGATCCTTTCTAGATACCATTGAGACCCAGATTTTAGAATAAGGTAAAGCAGAAGGAACTACTCCTGGAGAATGAGATACGGGTCCAAATCTTACTTGCTGTCCCAACCAACTATACAGACATTCACTCTCTCTGTTTTGGCTTTAGTTTCATTGTCTGTAATGGAGAAAGCCTAGGTTAGCTGGTTTCTACCTCTAATTGTATTTTAAGTGTATCCCCAGCATTTTCTGGACCTGCATACAGTGTTTAAAATAGCACAGTCTAGTTAGCGGTCTTGGGATGAGGGCAAGTTTATAGTGTCTTATGTAGTCAGTATTTTATCACTCTCTATTGAACCAGTCAACATATATTGACTGGGCACCTATAATGGGCCAAGCGCTGTAATAGATGTGAATAGAGAATTGATGAAAGTCAAAAACACATTTCTTTTCCTACATGCCAGTCTTTCCAGGCTGTCTTCATCATACCTACAAAGTCATCCGCACTACAGATGCCCTCTACACCACAGCTGTATCACTTATTTGAACTTAATTCCTCTTTATCTCAGCATGCAACATTGACCCTGTTAGAATGTTAGCAGAACTTCCCAGGTTGAAGAGAAGAGACTCTTTACAATGGTTTTCAGAATTCAGATCTACATAACCCATCTTGTCCAGTCAGTTAGGATGGAAAGGGCCATGTCTGCTGCAGTTACATCTGTAATGTGGGCCTGAGGATTGCCCAGAGCCATGGCCAGATTCATGGATAGAGTTCAGGAAAGGGAGCGGGCTCAGAGATTCAGGGGCTTGCATCTTATCTTGGCTCAGTCACTTAGTAACTCCTTAACCCCAGCATCACCTCACTGAGCTTCTGGTCTGTAGACTGTGTCTTTTGGGATTGTAAATTGAATTCATTCAGCAGTATTTTTTTATGTCTGCTGTGTGTCAGGCACTGTACAAGGCATGAGATTATAATGCTTTCCCAGATTTTATAGTTAAGGAGACAGAATAAGTAAGCAAACAAAAGCAAATACAGTGTGATAAGTGTTACAAAATAAACCAACATGGTGCTATAAAGATTGGCAATAACATAAGTAAAGGGCATATGGTCAATGTAACTGTTCTTATCATGTACATGTTCATGGGTTTAGGCTACAGGTGCAGTGAAGGGCAGACTCTGGATTAGGGGTGAAAAGACCTGGGTTCAAATCCTGACAGTGCTGATTATCTGTTCCATAATAAAAATTATTTCTTTTTCTCTCCGAAACTTGATGTAAATAATTTCACTTAATCCTCACAATCTGTAAGGTAGCCCTGTTATAACATCTGTTTTACAGCTGAAGGAAATCAAAAGAGGAGATTTAAGAGTAATGTACCAGTTTGACCAAGGCCGCATAACTAGTGATTAGTGATGAAAGATTTAGAGACTAGCTCTGACAGCAGAGCCCTGATTTGGAAGACCACAAGTAAGATAATGGATGTGAGATTGCTACATAAACTCCAAAATGCTGTAAAAATACATGTTGGTCAGTCTCAGACTATGCAAATGAATTATATATACATATATATGTATGTATCAATATAATATAAAATATATTAATATATATTATATATAGTTACTATTATAAGGAAATTTAATATATGTCACACACTCTATTTCTATACCTTTACCTCCAGATAATTTAGGTCAAAAGAACCAGGTTATCTATGTAGTAATTATATAAAATAATTGGCAATTAGCTTTTACCATGATCTAAAAATGTAAGAGACTATATATCATGGACCCTTGGGGTTGAAATAGAAAAGAATCACAATGACTCTTGCTAAAATATACCTTTGTTGATAACTGTAAATATGAGAAGTAAGGGGGGCAGGGACTAGTTGTCTGGTCTTATATGGTTTCTTTTCCCTGCTGCACTGCAGAATGAATGGTGCTGGGTTTTCATTGCCCCAGGAATCTCCCCTTGGGGATCTGAAGGTAGCAGAGAGAAGATATATGGCTGTGGCAAGGAATACAGGCATGATGACCAATTTCACCCTTTTTGAGATTTTAGATCATCCAGAGCAGCAAGTTATCCTGTTTCTATTGTTTCTGGGGATCTACTTCATGACTTTAGGTTGGAACCTGGGCCAGATTATCCTGATCAGGATGGAGTCATACCTCCACTACCCCCTGGATTTCTTTCTTAGTTACTTGTCTTTTGTTGCTATCTCACACACCTCCTCCGTCACCCCTAAGATGCCATGTGACTTCTTTGAGCAGCAGAAGACCATCTCTTTCATGGGCTGTGCTACTCAGTTTTTCTTCTTCACTGGGGTGGGAGGCACTGAGGGCTGTCTCTTGGCAGCCTTGGCACATGACCGGTATATGCCACTCCCAACCCTCTGCTCTACACAGCCCTCGTGTCACCCACCATTTGTGTGGAGATGGTCATTACAGCATATACTAGAGGATTCCTCACTGGCTTGGTCCAAGCCAGCTCTGTATTCTGGCTCCTTTTCTGTGGGCCATGAGTCATTAACCACTCATTCTGTGACCTGCCACCTTTGTTAGTCTGGTCGTGCTCTAGCACCTTCCTCAGCCAAGTAGTGAACTTGCTGTGTGTGCAGTCTGTGAGACATCAGCTCTTCTGGTCCTGCTGTCCTGTGGCAACATCACTGCTGCTGTCATTGAAGATAATTTTCTACCCAAGGGCTGATGAAGGCTTTCCACACCTGTGCCTCTCATCTGACCACTGTGATTCTCTGCTATGGCTCTGGTCTCTTCTCCTATCTACATTCTAGGGCTGGCTACTGATGAGACCAAGATAAGATGGTGTCCATGTTCCATGAAGCTGTGATCCCCATCATGAGTCCCATCATATATAGTTTGTGGAACAAGGAGATCAAAGATGCATTGAAAAAAAAACAAGGAGAGGAAGAAACAGATGTCCTCACTATCTTATGGTTCCTGAGTTAAAAAAAAACAACTTGTTTTGCTATATGTAAATAGTCATAATAATAACTGGTTCACAGAATCTGAGTACTAAATTAAAGAACCTATTTCAATGAGATCCCCAATTTATGCATCCACTGCACATTTAGGCTCCACAAAGGTTTGTTCTTTTCCTTTTCCTTTTCTTGTCATGGACAGATAGGGTTTCAATTTTTGTCATTTGCAATAGAAAATAAATATGATTTTCCATGAGATTCCTTAGCTTTATGGCATCAGCTGCTGGATCCAATATACCAGAGAACCAGCTGGGTCATGGCCCCAGGACCACAAGCATTTAGTAGAAACATCTTTACAATATAACATTGCTCATACCAAACTACTCACCACTTAGGACACATTTTCTGTTCCCCTTGACCTGGATTCCTACCTATCCAAGGTTGATATTGACCTGAAAGTCTGATTCTGGATTAGGAACCTGAGAACCCGTAACTGAGTTGGGTTCAGCAATGGTTACTCCGAGCCAGGAAAGCAACAGGGTACTGGTAAGCCATGTCCAAGGAGAAACAAGGGCCGTATCTGTGGGGTCATGAAATCTGCTGGAACTAGAAATAGGAGCCAAAACCAGCAAATTCAAAGTTGTAAAGTCACAATGAACAAAGAGTGGGGATAGGGGTAAGTAAAAAGTCCTAAAGGTAAGTGAGTGCCATAAGATTAATATTCATGGCTGAAACCTTCCAGTGACAGGGAGGACCCCCTTGTTTAAGGAACAGGGTCAGGGAAGAGAAGATTCCCCTGGAAGCTCTGACTCATCTGCTCCCTAGACCAGTTCTTACTGTTAGCCTTATATGGATACTTGCCTGACTCTCTGTTCTCAGTGTACTTTCAGTTCACATACTAGAGTTTGTATTGGGTCTACTGTCACTCTGGAATTTGATCTCAGCCTGTCCCATGATTCTGACATCCCTGCTTTCATTTTCATGCATTGTCTCAAAAGGGACCCCACTCCCTGACATGATCTGAGATAAGGCAACCAAGTCAGGGGGTTTGCAGCAGAACTGAATGTGGATTTCAAATTGTCTTTGACCCTACTTTACTAGATGGCTCTTGAGGAAAAGGACAAACATTTCCAAAGTCTTGCCTCTTTAAGGGCTGACATCATCCCTAAGGTGCATCAACTTTGGATGTGATCCAAATTTGGGTTATACCTGCTTCATTCGTTCTTTCCATTAATGCTGTTATTTGATTTGTTCTCTGACCACTGGGGTTATTGGCAGTTTATGTATAGGAGGGGCTATGACTTAGACTTGCAAAACATTCCTTGGTCCTTGACTCCTCTGGACCAGGTTAAGACTTACTGCATATGTTTCCATAGCATCCTCTATTTAATCTATCCACCCTATGAGACTTTTTTTTGCTATCATTAATGTGCAATTGCATGAGCAACATTATGGTTACTAGACTCCCCGCATTATCAAGTCCCCACCCCATACCCCATTACAGTCACTGTCCATCAGCATAGTAAGATGCTATAGAATCACTACTTTTCCTTTCTGTGTTATACTGCCTTCCCTGTGCCCCCTGCCTATATTATGTGTGCTAATCATAATGCCTCTTTTTCCCCATTATGCCTCCCTTCCCACCCATCCTCCCTAGTCCCTTTCCCTTTAGTAACTGTTAGTCCACTCTTGGGTTCTGTGAGTCTGCTGCTGTTTTGTTCTTTCAGTTTTTTCTTTGTTCTTATACTCCACAGATGAGTGAAATCATTTCATACTTGTCTTTTTCCACCTGGCTTATTTCATTGAGCATAATACCCTCTAGCTCTATCCATGTTGTTGCAAATGGTAGGATTTGTTTTCTTCTTATGGCTGAATAATATTCCATTGTGTATATGTACCACTTCTTCTTTATCCATTCATCTACTGATGGAGATGGACACTTAGGTTGCTTCCATTTCTTGGCTATTGTAAATAGTGCTGCGATAAACATAGGGATGCATCTGTCTTTTTCAAACTGGGCTGCTGCATTCTTAGGGTAAATTCCTAGGAGTGGAATTCCTGGGTCAAATGGTATTTCTATTTTGAGTTTTTTGAGGAACCTCCATACTGCTTTCCACAATGGTTAAACTAATTTGCATTCCCACCAGCAGTGTAGGAGGGTTCCCCTTTCTCCACATCCTCACCAACATTTGTTTTTGTTTGTGTTTTGGATGGCAGCCATCCTTACTGGTGTGAGGTAATATCTCATTGTGGTTTTAATTTGCATTTATTTCTCTGATGATTAGTGATGTGGAGCATCTTTTCATGTGCCTGTTGGCCATCTGAATTTCTTCTTTGGATGTCTGTTCGGATCCTCTGCCCAATTTTTTAAATTGATTTTGGTATCATTAATCTACAATTACATATGCAATATTAATGGTTATTAAACTACCCACTTCATCAGGTCCCCCCACCAAACCCATTACAGTCACTGTCCATAAGTGTAGTGAGATGATATAGAATCACTACTTGTCTTCTCTGAGTTGTACAGCCCTCCCCGCGCCCCCCCAACATTACGTCTGCTAATCGTAATGCCCCTTTCCTTCGCCCATTTTTTAATTGGATTATTTGCTTTTTGTTTGTTGAAGTGCTGTGAGCTCTTTATGTATTTTGGATGTCAACCCTTTATCAGATGTCATTTATGAATATATTCTCCCATACTGTAGGATGCCTTTTTGTTCTATTGATGGTGTCCTTTGCTGTACAGAAGCTTTTCAGCTTGATATAGTCCCACTTGTTCATTTTTGCTTTTATTTCCCTTGCCCGTGGAGATTATATTCATGAAGAAGTTGCTCATGTTTGTGTACAAGAAATTTTTGCCTATGCTTTTTTCTAAGAGTTTTATGGTTTCATGACTTACATTCAGGTCTTTGATCCATTTTGAGTTTACTTTTGTGTATGGAATTAGGCAGTAATCCAGTTTCATTCTCTTACATGTAGCTGCCCAGTTTTGCCAACACCAGCTGTTGAAGAAGCTGTCATTTCCCCATTGTATGTCCATGGCTCCTTTATCATATATTAATTGACCATATATGCTTGGGTTAATATCTGGACTCTCTGTTCTATTCCACTGGTCTATGGGTCCGTTCTTGTGCCAGTACCAAATCGTCTTGATTACTGTGTCTTTGTAGTAGAGCTTGAAGTTGGGAAGCATGATCCCTCCTGCTTTGTTCTGCCTTCTCAGGATTGCTTTGGCTATTCCGGGTGAGACTATTATTTTTTTCTTCTTTAATTATCTGTCTTCTACCTAAGTTGTTTACATCTTTGTCTAAACTGCTCCCTACTGTTTCCCCAAAGCATAGAACATGACTGGAGCAAACAAGGCGCTTAATAAAAATTTGTTTAATAAATTAATAATTAAATCCAAACTCACTTGGCAGATAATTTAGAGATTTTGGGGCCAAAGGAAGAGAATGAATATTTATTGGATACTTATTATATGCCAGGTCTTGTGCCCAGCAGATTTTAAAAATTGTATTTCAGTTCTATAATGTATGTACAGTTTCCTTGTTGAAAAAATATTTAAAAACTATGGGTAAAATAATGTCTCTTTGGACTATAACCCTCAATTTCAATTCCTTCCTGCACTCCCCAAGAGGTAATAACTGTTTGTGTTGGTGTATAAATGTACACTTTTTCTGCATATTAGAATTCACATGTGAACCAATATAGAATACTGCTTTATGTGGTTCTGTGTGTTTTTACATAAGTGGTATGATACTGAATGAACATTCCATACCTTGCTTTTTTTCATTCAGAATTATTTCTTGGAACTCTTTCCATGCTGTGTGTATAAATCTACCTCAGCCTTTCCAATTATTTCATAGAACTGATATATGAAAATTTATATACTTCTTATACTGATGGACATTTAGTTTCTAGTTTTTGCTAGTTTTTCACAAATAGTGTTGCAATATGCATGTTTGTACATTCCTCTTCATGCTACTATGCAATTTTTATAGTAGAAACTGAGAAGTTGAATTCCTATTTATATAGGATGTGTGTGTTTTAAAATTTTAATGGGCACTCCCTAATTCTCTCTAAAGCAGCTACCAATGACTGCTCCTGCCAGCAATGTACTAGGGCACCTATCTCCTCACATACTTGATGAAGGATGACATAAAAAAACTCAATTTTTTCCCTCTTTATATGTGTTCCTTTAACCCTTGAAATGACCCTGCTGGATATCTGGATACTTTATTGCTCTCATTTACATACAGTGTACTACATATTAACTAAAGACTCTTTGTATACGCTTTTTTTTTTTTTTAGTTCTCACAACCACACTATGAGATAGGGATTTTAACCATATTTAATCTAGGAGATGACATATGTAAGACTTGGGAAGGAGGCCAAGGGACATGCAAAGGCACATGCTACTAAGTTAGAGAGATCCAAAATGCATATCTACATGACACCAATACCATTAACTGAAAATACATATTCTTACCTGTATGCTTGACATCAACCAGAGATGAAGAAAATGGTAAAGCAAATTCTGTCAAAAACTGTTTTCTCAAGTCAGGCATGATTTAAGAGAAAGATAATGGAGAACTGATTTCTGTTACGTCGTTTGGGTTAGTTTCAAAAAGATCATCACTTGAGTTATATATTGGGAGTGACTAGCTTTATTTAAAACAGAATCATTTAAAAATGGTTTTATTTCCAAATGGCCATGAAACAAGAAACCAAAACGTTAAACAAAAACAGAATAGAATTAATAATGCTTTTCAAAGGGAGTCAGGAGGTTCTATCCCAATTTATAGCCTCTGCCTCTATATTCAGATGCTCTATCCCTATTTATAGCCTCTGCATCTATATTCAGCGCTCACACATACCATGGACATGAAGGGGAAGGAGGGAATAACGGGTTTATTGATGTCTTCCTGCCAATAAAGTTAGTCTCAGAATTTTTTCCACCCCAGACCTGGTCTTTCTTCATCTTTCTCTCTCCACCTCATATATGCAGTAACCAGCGGCTCCTCCCCCTCTCCCTGCTCTCAGAAGTCTGTCATTGTCACTTTGTGAGAACGGCAGCTCTCCACCTTTTTTCTGGGAGTGCAGGAGATGGGAAGGCAGAGGGAAGCCTACTGAGTTGTCTTTTTCTGTCACTCAAGAATTTCCCCTTCTTGGTTTTGAACTTGAATCATTGTGTTTGGAGAAATGGATCTCTTCCTGTGTGTCTAAGGGGAAGGGGAGTCTTCCATGCATCAGCTCAACCAGCCAAATTCTCTCTTGTTATAGTTATTTTGTATGGTTAATTTTCCATAAGTGTAATGGGTAGCCACTCATATATCATGGTATTGGGCTTTGGGAAACAAATTTTCCTACAGTTATACTCCCTCCTCCCAATAAAAGAACCCCTGTGTTAAAGTCTGAAGGAAAACAGTCTTGAGTGGCAATGTGTCAAGATACTTTGATCAGGGGAATAACATAGGAGGAGGATTGATGTTTTAAAGCCCACCCCTGGACAAGCCAGATAAGAGTTTAGCAGACAGCATTGTATCATCATCCACATCTACCTGTTTATACTGAAGGATTCTCAAAGGAACCTACTCTAATAAAAGCCTTCTTTTCAACAACATTTCCATATTCCTCCTGTCAACATTGTGAATTGTGTCACTGAACATGGAAAAATGAACTCTTTCTAGACTGGCTGCTGAGAAGTTTTGAGTACAGTGTGTGAGGCCCACCTGAAGCAAGAATTTAGGTCACTCTGCTGTGTTCTTTTATGCTTGTTCCTGGCTCTGTTGGCTTCCTCACTTTTTTTCTTTCACCATTTTCTTAATCTGCTATCTTGTATATTTTATATATCTTGGCAATCTGCTCTCTCAAATATTTTGGAGAAAAGTAAAATATAAAAATGACCAAGACTTGACTTTACCTACCAAGTTGGTGCATTAGAAAGTGAATTGGCCATGGTTCCTTTGGCCCCTGATACCTCTAACTTCTGTTCAAATCACTCTGATCTGCAGTCATCCTAGATGTCATTCCCATTGTTCTCCCTATTTTCTCTCAATCTCTCTCTCTCTGTCTCTCTCTCTTGGAGGACCACCCTTACCCACCTGTCCAAGTTAAGCCCCTCCTCTATGTCCTCTTAGCACCTCTTCTTCCATGTAATGCATCATTATTCATGTCTGTCTTCCCATTAGACTGTGATCTTCATGACAAAGTGGTGCCTGACATGTAGTATATGCACAATTAGTGTGTTCATTAATAATCTGACTATATCTCAGAAAGTTTTTAGAGCTCTAAGCAATCTCCTGGTGTCTAGCCTATTCCACTCCCCTCTTTTCACAAATACAGAACTGAAGCTCTGAGTGGTGAAATAATTTGCTAATGTCTCACAGCTGGTTACTGAAAACACTCCTTTCCAGCCCAGCAATCTTTCTGTGTACTAAACAGCAGCTGGCTATTGCCTATCAACAGCTCAGCAAAAAGGAGGTGAAAGGTTTCTTAAGGAAGAATGCAGTGGGATTTGAAAACCCTTGCTTCATTTTGGCAACTCTAGCTTCCTGTTTTCAGGGAAATCATGCCACTTCAGTGCTGCTTCATGAATCTTCTGGCTAGGAAGGCTTTTCTCTTTCACATCATAATTAGAGTGTCTCAACTGGAAGAAACTGTGTAAAACACACATGTACAGGCGGTTTTAAACTGCATTCCAGGATCCCAGGGACTTGCATAGGCCTCTCCAAGAGAGAAGGAGGCCCTTGTTCAACCAAGGGAGGTTCTTTTTTATATGCTTTACATGTTGGTTTCCATGTACTAACCTTGATGCATTTGAAAATAAAGTCTTCACTAGCAAAAATAATGCTTATAGTCTACAAATTTAATGCAATCCCATAATTTAGTGAATGAGGAAATGAAAGCCCAGAGATAAAAAGCAACTTGCAAGAGAGTCGCGAGGCTGGGCTTCAAAATGCGTCCTCCTGACTCCCAGCATGTTGACTGTGCACTTTTCTCTACACATGCACACACTCACACACACATATAAACGCATATGCTCACACATACCATGGGCATGAAGGGGAAGGAGGGAATAATGGGTTTATTGATGTCTTCCTGTCAATAAAGTTAGTCTCAGAATTTTTTCCATCCCCAGGCCTGGCCTTTCTTCATCTTTCTCTCTCTACCTCATATATGCAGTAACCAGCTGCTCCTTCCCTTCTCCCTGCTCTCAGGAGAAGTCTGTCATTGTCACTTTGTGAGAACAGCAGCTCTCCACCTTTTTTCTGGGAGTGCAGGAGATGGGAAGGCAGAAGGAAGCCTACTCTCTCCCTCTGGAAAGTTGTCAACTCTGGAGAAAGGGCTTCAGACTTCAGCACAGGCTTCAGACTTTAACACAGGCATTCTTTTATTGGGAGGAGGGAGTATAACTGTAGGAAAATTTGTTTCCCAAAGCCCAATACCATGATATATGAGTGGCCACCCATTACATTTACGGAAAATTAACCATACAAAATAATTATAACAAGAGAGAATTTGGCTGGTTGAGCTGATGCATGGAAGACTCCCCTTCCCCTTAGACACACAGGAAGAGATCCATTTCTCCAAACACAATGATTCAAGTTCAAAACCAAGAAGGGGAAATTCTCGAGTGACAGAAAAAGAGAACTCAAAATCAGAGCAATGAGTAGGACTGAAGCCCTGTGGCTAAGGGGCTTTCTGAGCCAGATGTAGACTTCAGAACTGGGTCTTTAAGGGTTGTGGGAGGCAATCCAGGCTACTGGTCTTGCATACAGTATTCAAGGGCAGATGCGACTGCCTGGAGTCTGGAGGGGCTGTCTCAGCCACCACCTGCAGATGAGAATATCTCTACCCACTTGCCTGTGGAAAATGGCCAGGATGCTTGCCATCTTCCGAGAGATACCAGAGCCCCAGGCCTGCATTCACGCAGATTCGCAGTCTTACTTCGTACTGATGCCAAACCAAGAAATTAGCATACATGCTGGTCCAGTAGGAGTATAGGCCTCAGCAGAGACAAACTTCAAACCACTTTGGAGGGACAACTGCATGCACAGGGCAAACTGGCCTCCCACAGAAAACCCCAGTGGAAAACGAGCTCAATAGTCATAAATTACAAACCACACAAGGAAGCGAGCCGCCAAGGGGAAGTATCAGCAGGAACAACAAATGGGAAAATGTGCACGCCATGACCAGGATGCTTGCCATCTTCCGAGAGATACCAGAGCCCCAGGATATATGGAATGGAATATTCTTGACATTCCTTAGCAAAAGATCACAGCCATAGCTTTCCGTTGCAGCAGGCTGCCATTAGATTTGCAGACTTAGAGCCATATATTGTTCAGAGGCTGAAAAGGAGGCCAGCGAAATTCTTACTTTAAGATGGGGAAATAGAGACTCAGAGAGGGGAACTGACTTGTCTTAGATCACCAGCAGGTTAGTGGCAGGATGCGGAATGGAATCTGAGTCTCCAGAATTCTAGCTCTAGGCTGTTTTGCTACCTCATGATGCCCTAATTCCCCCAGGTAGAAATGAAAAACCTAGCTTCAACAGAAAAACTAGGAGGAAAGAGAAACAGAAAGGCTCTCTCAGGACCCAGGAAACCCCAGAACCAAGTCCCTGGCTCTCATTAGCAAAGCTCCGATTTGGCACTCCGATAAATCAAAATTTTAAATAAACCCTTCCCATCTTCTTTTTGTATTTTGCTGGCCTGTTTTTCTTCTTTTCTATTCTTCCTCAATTTTCCTTAGTTCTTCTGACTGACAGCGTGATGGAAGTGTCATCAGAATTGGAGCCGGTCAGTTCTGTGATACTTGAACTGCTCAGCCTCTGCCCCAGCCTCTAGGGAACCCTGCTTCAAAGCTGTGTAGGAGGATTAGGAATGAAGGGAGGGAAGGGGAAAGGGAGAGACCAGGTAGCTTAAGGCCAGCCTCACTAGCTGCAGATACTTGGCAATGATGGGGACCATGGAGGGTATGGACGTGGATATGGGTTCAGTCCTATGGGGCTAGAGCCTTAACTACCAGATCGGACATAATAAGGCAAAAGCTCTTGGCTCATAGGAACACTCCCTCTGGGCTTTTATAATTCATTTATTATGCATGTATTTATTATGCTATTTATTAGGCTCACACAATCCCAGATTAACCCAGGATACAATTATAGACCAAAAATCCAAATTCTTTTGCTCTAAGAAATAAAAAAAGAGCACACACTAGCTCCACAGTGCTCCAAAATATTGATGTAAACTGAAACAAAAATCCTAAAATGTTGCTTCAGCTTGAATATTCATTCTCAACCCTTCAAGGCCTGATTTTCCAGGGAAATGTTTGAGAAATATTGTCAGCTTTGTCTGATTTATTTACTTATGTACTCACTCAACAGGAACAAATATTGACTGATCATCTGCTACATACACACACTGCACTAGACTCCAGTAATGTAATGATGATGCAGAAAGACACAGTCTCTTCCCATAAGGAGCTTACAGTTTACTAGAAGAGGGAGTCAAACAAAAAGATCATTAAAATATACAGTGACAAGTGCAAAGAGTGCTTTGGAGAACATAAGAGGGACATGATAATACTAATTAATGCTCTATATTAATTAGTGGCTTATTGGGAGGTACTGCCCCAGGGCAGCAAATGTGAGGGGGTAGGGGAGATAAGGGGAGGAGACAAAGCAGCTCTAAGAGGGTGGATTACTGAGCTGATCACAGCTTCAGGACAGACATTGACAGTCTTCTAGTCATGCAAATATCTTCAGACAGACCACAGAAGACCACCAGTCCTCAAATAGCCCATGGAAGGAGAAAGAACAGCAAATCATTTGCCAGATCCTGCTATATCTTGTCTCTAATTCATTAGTGCTCACTGGCATGTGGCACTGAGTCCTCTGTACTTCTGGGTCATGTTCTCCAGCACCCCTGACCAACTGCTGGAGAAGCCATATGGCCCATTGGCCCAGGGTTTTATCTGAGCTCAAAAGTGAGGAAGGAGCCAAAGTCTCCTTGGGTCCAGTAGCATTTAGGTTCTCCAGATCCAATATAGGATGCTCAATTAAATTTGGACTTTAGAAAAAAAAATTTAACATTTTTCTTAGTATAAGTATGCCCTGAACATTGCATGGGACATACTTAATACTAAAAAATTATTCATTGTTTATCTAAAATTTAAATTTAATTGGGTACCCTGTATTTATATCTACTAAATCTAGCAACCCCCTTCTTGTTGGGACTGGGTCATGGAGCTATGGGGCAGAAAGATGATGCCAGGGTTCTTGGTCATGAAGCTGAAGAATGAGCTTCACAAACACTCATGGTGGGAGAGCAAGGTACAGGCTTTTATTTAGAGATAAAGTGAAAGGACAGAGCTCCCAGCTCATGCCAGGAGGGGACAAGAGAGTCCCGTGTGGTGCCTGGTCTAGAGGTTTTATAGGCAGATGAGGATTTTTCGAGATCATGAAAAAAAGCTCAGGGGTGTGGACTTGTTAAGTGGTGTCTGAATATCTAGAATTAAAACACAAGGAATTTCCTGCCTGACTTCTCTCTGGGACACTTGTGTCTTGGTCTAGGAGCATATCAAAAGGTGGCCTACCCAGCCCCCAAGGTGGGCTGAGGTATTGTCTGTTTGCTAAAGAGTAAGTTAAAAATCTTACTTCTTAAATTTCCTGGGTGCTAAAATGCTATCTTATCTTTAAGGTAGAATCTTTCTTGCCTTTTATTATGTTGTTTACAGCTGGGTCTGCATGCTAAATTAGTTGCCCAGTTTGCAAAACCACTCCATCAAATCTGAAAGAGGAAAGACAGCACACAGGCCTGGGCCTTTTAGCATGCTAAAGTGAATCTTACACATGATTACAAATGATTAGCATAATAAAAACATGTGCTACTCTTCTTTATCTGGGGAACATTAACTGATCTTACTGAAGAATGACCCTAGAGCTTAATGTTTAACATAGAGTTTTGGTAGGGGGTTTCCTTGCATGTAGTTACATTGCTCTGACTGCAAATATCCTGCCTTGCTTTTTCCGGAGGCCTTCACCCTACTCTGTCTACACCCATGGTCCCTGTCTCATAGAGACTATGCCAGAGCCCAGACCTCTGTCTGGGGGAGGCCAAGTGGTGTTGGAGGTGAGGAGATGGGGACCACCCAGAGATATTCATGGGGATATAGCAGAGGGCTTGGGAGGCCAGTGCTGCTGAGGAGTCAAGGGAGGCATTTAAACTGGTCTGATAGAATCTGGTCCTGTGGGTCAGGGTAAGAATATTCCATTCCATACAGCTCATGGCATGCACATTTTCCCATTTGTTTCCCATTTTCCCATTTCCCAGGCATCTAGGAAGAAATTGTGCTTAAACTGAAATATAAAAAACAAGTACGAATTAGCCTGGAGAATTTGGGGAGCAGCTCCATCTGCATAAATAGCACATGTTGTCCAGCACCCAGACAGAGAGCACTTCAGGTCTGAGTCACTGCCTTCAGCTTTATTTTTGCCTGCATCTAAAAGACACCTCTTCAATTTGAGTTGCCTCTTCAATACCCCTTAATAAATACGCACTGTCAGTATTATCTTAACATAATTCCCATGCCTAGTCCTCCCAAAGTCCCTAGAATGGATTTGCCTATTCTAGTCCCTCATGTAAGTGGAATCATACAATATTTGTTCTTTTTTGTCTTTCTAGACCCCATTTCGACAGATCTCAGAAAGCTGTCATAAAATAATTTCTAGGATTTGGATTCTTGGCTTCAGGCACAAACTGGATCCCTCCAAAATGGAAAGTCACTATGGGGCCTGTATGGCTCTGCCATCGACTATTCTGGAATCTCACTAATAAAGTTCTAAGATTGCAAGATTCTTACATTCACTCATTAATTCAGTTATTTTCCAAAAAATATTTATTGACTTCTTAATAGGTGCCAGATATTCTTCTGGGGAAGGCTGGTATTCATGTCAATAAGTTGTAAAAATACTGAAATATTTTCTTCTTACAGGGTAATGGGTGCTTCTCCAAGTCCACCAAGTACCCTCTCCACTCTGAGATCTGCCCTGCAAACCCCTGAAGTTCCTCATGATCTATCAAGAAAGAAAGAATTGGCCCAGCAGGAGGCCTGTAGGATCTTCAAGCTGTGGTCCTCACCTATTTCATTAGTCAGTAAACAAGACAGACACAGTCACACCTGCACAGGACTTCCAGGCTTCTGGGCACCTAAGTCAACCCCCTTTTTTTGCTTGAATCTGGGATACAGCATCACTGTCAAGATGGCCACAGCACAGAAGTGTGATCTCAGCCACCTGATAATTAAAGAGACAATTTTGACTCAGTTGCAGCAAAAGTTTTCTAAGAATCAAACTGTCCACAGATGGTAGGTAGGGAGGCATCCTGCCCTGGAGGCATCAAGCAGAGACTGGGTGACCACTTGATAAGACTGAACTGGAGGAAGCTCAAGCGCTGGCTGGGATCATGGGGTTCTGTAATTCCATGATTCTAAATTGTGGATCAGTGAACTACAGACCCTAGGCCAAATCCAGCCCCCACCTATTTTTATAAATAAAGGTTTATTGGAGCACAACCACACCCATATATTTACATATCATCTACTTTTGCACTACTTTATGGCAAAGTTGAATAATTACCACAGAGACCATTTGGCCACAAAGTCTAAAATATTTACTGGCTGACCATTTACAGAAAAAGTTTGTCAACCCCATTCTCAAAGACTCCTAGGATGAATTCTTTGATAAAGCCATCAATCACTTCTAATTTATCTGTGTCATTTATCCAAATTGGATGGCTACTAGACGGTTTTCCTTAAAGACATGCATGTCTTTGTTTAGGACATGAGTAAAAAATATTCAGGGGTCCCTCTGAGTCAATATGTCTTTCCAGGATGTCGGATGGGCCAGAGGAAAGTCAAGCTCCTGGGATACTCTAGTGTCTTTCCTCCCTTTCCCATCCTGAAATCATCAAACCACAGAGTCAACCAGAGGAACGCAGCTACGCTGAGAGCTGATGGGCACTGAGCCCCTCACTGGGTCCTAGGGAGCTTTACATGGTTTCAGTCAGTCCTCTGAACAACGTCATCTATTACACAGCAGTAGATGTTATTTGTGTTTCACAGTTGAGGAGATGGAGGCTTAGGGAGACTCCAGAACTTGCCCAACATCACATATGGAGCCAGATATTGGCTGTACTTCAATTCTGAAACCTCTATTTCACATTCACATTTGTCAGTCTAGCAGTTGAGATATTTTGAGTGACTGTACAAAGCAGAACAGTCTAGAGATAAACAGACCCAAACCCAACCGAAGCCCTTGACCTCATACCTGAATCACCAAAAAAAAAAAAAAATAGCAGAGATAATAGGAATATTTCAGTGGAGGACACAAGGTGCCTAATTCCACATAATTCTGTGTTGGAAGAACCATCTCCTTAACTCGTTTGTTTTCATCTAACCTATTCATGGCTATTTCAGATAGAAAGGATAGGATGGTAAAGTCGATCTGAAGATCCTGTGGTAAAAGAAGGAAAGATCGAGTGAATATTAGATTGGTTTTGTGTTACCCAATAATGAAATATAGAAATATGAAATGCACCAACAGTTAACCCAGAAACATCAAATGCCACTCAGCTACTTCTTTTGTTCAAATCTTCCTCAGAGAAGAAGCTGCATGACAGAAAAGATGTGGGAATGTAGAAATGAGGACATAAGAGAAATCCCACTGTTTTTCCACTCCTGTTGTGTGCAAAGTCCTCCACATTGAGCTCTTTTCAGCTGAAGAATACAAGAGTCACTGTTCATATTAAGCTGAGGGCATTAGGAAACCTGAAGCAGATGGAAAGGGGAAATGGGGTGGTCCTTCCTACTCAACCACTGTGAGCTTAGCTTTGGGGGTACATGAAAAGGGAGGGGTGGCTTCCAGTGTTCACTCCATCAACCAGACTCTTAAAGCATTAAATCTGACATTGGCTACTCCAAAAATGGCACTGAGGATGGGTGCCTGATAAATAACAGATGCTCAATAAGAATCTATTTAATGGGGAATTTCCACTAGAGTGGTCTAGAGTACTGTGCTGAGAATAGTACCGAGGCAGCCTAGGAGCTCAGTGGAATAATGGGTGTGATTGATTAGTGATGTCTGCCCTGGCATGGATTGGGGAAAGGTAGTCAAAAAGCTACGCCTTTGTCATATCAGGATTTCCTTCTCCTTTAGTGCTGTGGAAATAATCATCTTAATCACAGACTTGGGTCTGCCAAACCTATATATGGAAAAGGCAAAGGCAAAGAGAACAAAGAGCAGGAAGAGATAATTGATGAGGAAAAGCATTAGAAAAATTGGGAGGAAAAAAGGAGGGTAAACATTAATAGAAAAAAGAAATAAGATAGCTTAAGTTGCCAAAGTCTAGCTGAGCTTTTAATGGGACTATGCAGAACTTCACATGGACCTTTCGTTTTCACCGACAAGATTAAAAGGAGTCAAAGCACCATTATGTTCTTATTTTTGTGGTCAGGACGCAAACCATCCTGATGGTAATAACAGCCTGTGAGGGAAAGGAAATGACTCTCAAAACACCAGGTTAACAATCAACCACTCAAAAAAGAAAATATTGTCACTTTGTTAACTGATACTTTCTAGGTTTTCCAGATCCAAGTTTATTCCAGAGTCTGTAAAAGTCATGGTTCTTTGATCCATTTAATGACTATTGACCATAAATTTTCAAATTGTCTTCTTAGATTCTTGCTAAAAATAAGAAAGGAGATGATCCCTGCCAATGCAGCCAGACTTCCCTGCCCATTTCAGGCCACAGGTGAAATGCAGAAGTAGGAAACACCTGGACTGGCTGCAAGCCCACACAGAACTGAACCTCAGACAGGGATCATGGTTTGGCTCTGCATACAATGGTGTTAGAGAGTTACACATGCTCAAACTGAGGAAGAGAGCAGATATGGGACTTCCCTCTTGCCTCTCTTTGGAGGAAGTGAAATCACTCTTCTGCAACACAGATGCATATACTTTTCGCAAAAGTTAACTTTTTTTTTCAGAAACCAAAGTTCAGTTTTAAGACATAGGCCCTTGAGAACAGCCATCTGGAGAGTTTGTGCGACTGCATATGCATTTCAGTACAAGAAAAAGTAGAGGAAATTGCTGGTGAGCAGAGTAAAGCAGGAAAAGTGTGGCTGAAAGGCTCTGGTCAAACACTCCCGGCCAATTCCTCACCTCTGACCTTTATGAGCAACAATTCTAGCAAGTGGATGCAAATCTGAGTTGAGCTGAAATTCCCATAGTTTGTACTTTTCCTTCCATTGTCACCCTGCGAATTGAAAAGAAGACTTCCTTGAGCATGGCAATTCACAGAATCACTTTGGATTCTGTGGCTTTGGATCATTTCAGGTATATAAAAATTCTGGACATAATTTGTTTCTTTTGGTTTTTAGATGTGTATTCTTTTTTTTTTTTTGCCTATTTTTCTGAGTACATGCCTGTGTTTGGCATTTAGCAGATTCTGAATAAAATTTTGTCAAGTGAGTGAAGACATGCTCATTGTTGAACACTCAAACAATACAGAAAGCTAAGAGGAAAGAATTTAAATGATTTATACAACCTACTGACAAGGTACAATTACTGTCAATGGGTTGGTTTGTGTATATCTGTCTATTCATACATATTATACATGATTGAGGTCATGCTGAATGTATATCAAACTTTTTTCACTTAATATTATGGCATAAGAATTTCTCATGTTCTTAAAGTTGTTTGAAAACATAATTATGATGGCTGCAAAATATTTCTTCCTCGGGATGCAATATAATTTCACTCTTGTTGACTCTATTAGCTATTTTCAATTTTTCGCTGTGATAAAAATGAAGAGGAAGGCTGTTCGAAAAAATAACAATAACTGGGTGTTCAGGGATATAGGAAAATCTGAATATAGATTTATCTATAATCACTTTGTTTGTACTCTCATTCCAGAAGAGTGAGGTCTCAACAGGATCCATTAATGAGAAATGGAGAAGTAAGAAATTGTCAGCATGTCTCCAAAACAGTGAGAGAGTTTTCTGATTCTGACAGACGAGCCCTGAAACAGTTTGGAGAGAAACATGTGGACATTTCAACAGACTTATTGCAAGTACCTGAGGGCATGCAAGTGTAATTTTTCTAATTGTAGGGTCACTCTACCGAGTGATTTTTAACTAACTGACTTATAAATTAACCAGGACATCCTGTGCAGATGCTTTCTTCTCTAGCCAAGCATAACTGGATGCTGGTTCATAAATTAATCCCTTTTGGGTATAAGTGAATGCCCTGGAGCACGGTAACTCAGTCACGAATAGACCCAGGATGTAGTATTTCTGGGTTTAGAGAAATACCATCAAGGTTTTATAATAAGTAGTGAAGCTCGGCCTGGGAGGCAACTGGCCTGATTATTTCCAACAACACTTGTCAGCATCAGTGACAATCTACGGTAATTCAGTTCCTTAGGACCTTCTTTCCAGGATGAATTCAGGTGATAGTATAGTGAAACCTATGATTGAAACATGACTTTTTTCAGTCTCAGCCCTGTATCTGGTTTGTGGTATGATTTTAGGAGCTTGGGAGCTTCATTAACTCCTTTGGGTTCACTGACTACCACTAAAAGTACTCAAATGTGCCCTAATGGTCCCAAATAATTGACAGAGGTGGGCTTCAATTAATCCAGTCTGGAATCAGTGGGTCTGGGAACAACATTCTAAATTATGGGGTCTAATACATACAGCATTAGCACATGAAAGGAAATTCATGAAATTATGTTCTAATGATATTACAAACATATTATTGCCTTTATTAAGAAAAATATTGAGTAATAAAGAGCCACATTCTTTTTTATGCACCTTTACTGATTACATACATTTAACAAAGGAATGAAAAATTAAAGATCTAATAGCAGGTACCAATTTATTGCCAACTACATACACATACACAGGAAAATGTATGATACAGGGAATGTATAAGTGTGTACACATATGCGTGCACATTCCTCGGCTACTGTCTGCTTTTGATAAATCAAAATCTAGATTAGAGTGTGGATTTTCTCTTTGCTTAAACATTTCTGTCTGAAAGGAAACCACAGGGTGGGGCCCCTTGTCTCTACTTTAAATGCTGGGATAAGGCAGGCTGAGGTGCCTAGCAATTAGCAAAATGGAAGCCTCTTCAGGCCCCTTCAGCTCTGCCCCAGATAGTGCCATCTCCAAACCCAGAACTATTAGGGCCTTATGACAGTGAAACGCCTTAGGACAGGTGTCCCAGATTTTCACTCCTTTCTTCTGTGTGAACCACCCTCACCTCAGCTGAATGGGCAACCCCGGCCTGCACCCTGACCTCCAGGTAGCCTAGGTGCGGGATGGGGGGCAGGCTGTCTCAGCAACGGTGATGTCGCCATTCACCTCTGCATTTGCAGTAAAAGCAGACTGATATTGGAGTCCCAGGGGAGGGCAGTCAGGGAAGATCTGGAACATCAAGAGCACGACCAGAAAGCAACACCGAAGCTTTCTTTCCAAGCTGGAAGTTTCCCACAGGGGAGGCAGTAAGGTATGTGGTTGCTCTTTTTCTGAGGGCCCACTACGGCTGCAGAGTAGCCGGCCTGAGACTGGAGGAAGGTGGGGGACAGTAGGAGTCATTAACTGTTAAGGACATAGAGCTGTGCTTGTGCATCTAGTACAACATGTTTTTTTCAAAGCCTCAATGGACTTTGGTATTCCAACTGACTTTCATTTCCCCATTTCGCAATTAGGGTAAACTGAAAACTGCTGGCTTTAAGAGCACTGCTGAAGTTGTTTCAGCAACTGCTTTCTTTCCCTTAGGTTCATTCTATACTACGCTCGCTGGCTGCGTGCTGCTGGTGCCGTCTGAGCCATGAGCATCTTCAGGGGCGCCATCCTCTTCTGGGCAGTGGTCGCATGGGCTCAAACGGACAAGCCTCCAGGAGAGACAGATATGTCTGGATCCCAAAAATGTAAGAATGCCTTAAAACTACCTGTTTTGGAAGTCTTACCCGGTGGAGGCTGGGATAATCTGCGGAATGTGGACATGGGACGGGTGATGGACCTGACTTACACCAACTGCAGGACCACAGAGGATGGACAATACATCATCCCCGAGGAAATCTTCACCATTGCCCAGAAACAGAGCAGCCTGGAGATGAACTCCGAAATCCTGGAATCCTGGATGAACTACCAGAGCAGTACCTCCTCCTCCATTAACCTGGAGCTCTCCCTTTTCTCCAAAGTCAACGGCAAGTTCTCCCCTCAGTTCCAGAAGGTGAAGACCCTTCAAGTGAAGGATCAAGCTGTAACTACCCGGGTTCAGGTAAGAAACCTGGTCTACTCGGTCAAAATCAACCCAGTTTCAGAACTAACCTGGGGGTTTAAGAAGGAGCTTACGGACATCTCTGACCATCTGGAGAACAACCAGACGCGGATGGCCACCTACTTGGCAGAACTCCTGGTCCTCAACTACGGCACCCATGTCATCACCAGCATGGACGCTGGGGCTGCTCTCATTCAGGAGGACCACATCAGAGCCTCCTTCCTGCAGGACTGCCAGAGCAGCCACAGTGCTGTGACCGCCTCTGCAGCAGTCACCTTCCTCAACATCGTGAACTTCAAGTTTGAGGAGAACTACACCTTGCAGAATGCCCTCACCAAGAGCTACATCTCCAACCGAACCAACTCCAGGGTGCAAAGTGTTGGAGGGACTCTTTTTTACCCAGGTATCACCCTCCAGGCCTGGCAGCAGAGCATCACCAACCACCTGGTGGCCATAGACCGTGCTGGCCTGCCTCTTCATTTCTTCATCAACCCCAACATGCTGCCTGAGCTGCCGGGGCCCTTGGTGAAGAAGTTGTCAAGGACGGTGGAAACAGCTGTGAGGCGCTACTACACATTCAACACCTACCCTGGATGCACAGATCACAATTCACCCAACTTCAATTTTCAGGCCAACACAGATGACGGCTCTTGCGAGGGTAAAATGACCAATTTCTCCTTTGGTGGAGTTTATCAGGAATGCACCCAGCTCTCAGGGAATGCAGCTGTCCAACTCTGCCAAAAGTTGGAGCAGAGGAATCCACTCACTGGTGATTTCTCCTGCCCCTCTGGCTACTCCCCAATCCACCTGCTATCCCAGATCCATGAGGAGGGTTATAACCAGCTTGAGTGTCAGCGGAAGTGCTCCCTCCTCATCTTCTGCAAGACGGTGTGTGAAGATGTGTTTCGGGTGGCAAAGGCCGAATTTAGAGCTTTTTGGTGCGTGGCTAGTGGCCAAGTACCAGAAAACTCAGGACTGCTTTTTGGAGGACTTTTCAGCCATAAGAGCATAAACCCTTTAACAAATGCACAGGTATGCCCCGCTGGCTACTTCCCCTTGAGACTTTTTGAAAACCTCAAGGTCTGTGCCTCTCAGGACTACGAGCAGGGATACAGGTTTTCAGTCCCCTTTGGTGGGTTCTTTAGCTGTGCAGCTGGGAACCCCTTGGTGGATCCTGCTACTGCCAGAGATTTAGGGGCACCTTCTCTAAAGAAGTGTCCCGGGGGCTTCAGCCAACACCTAGCCCTCATCAGCGATGGGTGCCAGGTTTCCTACTGCGTCAAATCTGGGCTTTTTACAGGAGGGTCTCTGCCTCCTGCCAGGCTCCCACCTTACACCCGGCCACCCCTCATGAGTCAGGCTGCCACCAACACTGTCATGGTGACTAATACTGAGACTGCAAGATCCTGGATTAAAGATGCCCAGACCCACCAGTGGAGGCTGGGGGAGCCGTTAGAGCTGCGCAGGGCCATGAAGGTCATCCACGGAGATGGCAGTGGCCTGTCAGGGGGAGCAGCAGCTGGGGTCGCGGTGGGGGTCACCACTGTCCTGGCAGCTGTCATTGCCCTGACTATCTACGGCACCCGGAAGTACAGGAACAGGGGATACCAGGCCTTAGAAGACGAGAGTCAGAGTTTGGCTTCGGGCACCGCAGCAAGAGGAGACACCCCAGACCAAGAGCAGGAGCACAGTCCAGCCTAAATCTCTCCCAGGAAACTTTCTCTCATTTCTCCAGAGCTTAAAGCACACCATCCATCCCTTCTCCATCCACTTCTGCTTTCCTGAGTATCGAAATGGCAAGTGCAGCAAAACGCAGGTATAACTTTCTGACTTCATTAGGTCTCTGGGCCACGAAATTGGTAGAGCTACACGGACAAGGTCTGGGTAGGGGCTGGGGAGCAGGTGTGACTTTTTAAGCAAAAGTCATCCAGGGGACTAAAACACAAAAGGGGTGTCTTTTCTCTGTGTGCGTCGTTAATTACCTTGATCTGAATGCATACATGTAAAAAGAGAGGAGGGAGAAGGTTGACATTTGGACATGGAGACCATGCATGCAATCTGTTGGCAGAGGTTTCCAATTCAAAAGCTGTAAGAATCTCTCCTGTTAAGCATTATCCTCCCACTATTTTGTTTTTTAAAGATTTGTCTGGGTTCCATACTCCTGAAGGCTGACAGAGCCCCTGGAAGACACAGCTTTTCAGCTCTGAGGGTTCTGTCCTGATGGACTGTGCTCACCTCTGGGTCATCTCAACATCATCATAAAGAAAGATGTTGCCAATCTTAAGCTCACTTTTTCCAACTACCTCATAATTAAGACTTACTTGGACCAGGCCACTTTTGGACTTCAGACTAGTGTCATAAAGTCCTCAGAAAATATTTTAACTTATAAACTTCTATTAGAAGGTCAAGGGAGAAAGTATGGTTTGGAGACAAGGAATGAGTAATAATGGTGAAACTGGAAAAGATTCCAGTGCTCAGGGGAAGTTGGAATTCTTACCCACAACTGACTCCCTGGTCTCTTCCTCTTTTTTAGCTCATTCTAAATTGGGCAAAGAAAGGAGCTGTAGATTTGGTTAGATCAAGCATTATAGTCTCCTGGTCTGTGTGACCAAAGTATAACCCCTTTCTCTTCTGTGAGCAGCCCTTAATCTTCCTGCCTTCACATGTACACACACACACAACCACAACCCCCCTCCCACATTCCAACTAGAAGTCTTTATTTTTCTGGAGGTAGATGAGGAACAATGTAAGAAGTTAAAGTAAACCCACATCTAAGTGCTTTCCTGAAACCAGAAAGAGTAGAAAATATCAGTTATGTAGCTTACCTTTGTTTTCTAGCAGAAAGGGGGCTGACATGATCAATCCATGTTTTAAAATAAATTGAAAAAGACATCCAACACCATTTGTGACACAATTCCAAGCTAATTTCCCTGGCATCTAGCAGGATGCATGATGGTTACCTGGCATTTGGGGCTTGGCCCAGTTTTAATACCAATCTCACCTCATTGTAATTATTAGGGTGGATCTAGTCATGTTCCTCCAAGACATTTTTTAAAGTCATATATTTCCTCACCAAATCAAATGTCATTGGTGGATTATACTTTATGAGGGATAATTTGTCCTTTCCTAGTTAATGTTCACACTCAAGAGCTTGGTTTACAAAAGGTCCTTCTTCTAAGGAGCTAGAAGCATCCCAGCCTGAGGGAAGACAGGAAGGAGGGTCCTCAGTCATCCGAAACAGAAGAGAAGTGATCACAGAATTTGAGCCTTGCCCTCCTGGCTGCCCAGCCAGGGATACTGATTTCTAGAAATTCTTCCCTTAACCCTGCCTCTGAAGCATTAAAATGTTCTCCTAAACCTCTAGGTGACTGGTGAGTAAGTTTCAGACAAGCTAACCACTTTTCTGCAAGAACTGATTTTCCCATGAAGTCTTTGAAGATTACCGAATCGGGAGACAAAGTAGCTAATGGCTCCCCGACTTTTAACACACTAACTGCCCATTAAAATAAAAAACTCTTACCTTTCTACTAACAAAATTGCACATAAATATGCATTAAAATGTGTACTTAAGGAACACTCTGTCCCCAGAATGTGGGATTTGGCAGTTTACATTCATTAAGTCATTTTTCAAAGTTAGAACCCGATAGGGAATTCCCAGGCCTGCTTTCCTGACTGGTGAGCCCAGGCTGGTGGGATCTGTGGGAAGACTAATCTCAGCTTCCAAGAAAACCACACTCCACGGAGTGTAAGAAACAGAGGCACATTTGGATGACAGAGGTAGCTTCCATTTGCATTTTATTTCTGCGTTCTTGTCTGTATAGGGATGAGTAATACTAAACACTTATTTGGAAAACAACAGCCTGTAAACTATTGAAACATGCACCATATTATAGAAATGGGAAGGGGATTTTAAGTAAGAGGGCTTTTGAAGTCTTCAAGATGGTCCTTGCCTCACAGATTCACTTACTTATCTCCCTGCTATGTGGTGGATTTCTTTAGAGGAACAAGAAGCCAAGCCAGGTCCCGTGGTCAACTGTGTGGGTGGAAAAGATGTGAGAGAAGAGAGAAAGGGACTCCCCCGCGTCTAGTGGAAGGGCTGTGGTTGCTCACGGTCTTGGGGAGGTGCCCCTAATGCCTCACAGATAGGTGCCCTGATCTATAAAAAGCAGGTTAACAGTTTGTGGTTGTTCATTTGCCATTTATTGTTCTGCACATACACCTCATGAGCACCAGGTGGCAATGTCCTCTCACAGAGCAACACAAAGGACTTCAAAACACACCAGTTAAATGATTGACCAGAGGATGTTCACCTGCCCTCTCCCAGAACCCCGCCCCCTTCCACTCGAATGCCAGTGACCACAGACAAGCAAAGGGGACAGGGCCCTTGTACCACACGGGGTCTTCCCCCAGTCCTCTCATGAGCGCACAGTGCAAACCAGGACGAGTACTTCTGACCAAGTATAAAACCACAGAGAAGTTCAAGCTTTACAAAAGGGTTGGGGGAAGGGGGATGAAGACCCAAAGGCACACACACAGCCACATATACACGATTGAGCTTTGAGGGATGGGCATCTGACACGGTTTGTCTCCAATCCCATTTGCTGTCCCTGGAGATACGGGAAGGGGGACCGTAGGCTGCTGGTGCTATGATGGGAGGACAGTGTGGGATTCTATGCGCAGGCTGGGAGTGCAGCAGGGCTTCCGGCGGGAAGACACCGAGTCAAAGCGGAGGATGCTCGGGGCCCCTGCTTGCAGGGCTCTCACTGAACCCGAGGCCGAACCTCTCCAGGCACTGGAGAAAGGGCAAAGGCAGCCCCCTGCCTTGCCTGGCACAGTGTTAGAAAGGAAATTCAAGATCCTTCTTTCCAGGAAGTCCCACAGGAGGGGCATGAGGACACAAGGGCTACCGGGCATCCTCAGGAAGAGAAATGGTGCACAGACATGATCAACATCCTCGGGGCAAAGGCCAGAGGGGGTGACTTTCTCTCACAGTGGGATTGCCCCCACGCCGGGCCACGGCATGCACGCTGGGCCCTCCTTCTGCTCCTGACCGACCCCCCCCCCACCGTACGGTTCTGCCCGATGCGGGGACCCAGATCTCCCCACTGCCCATTGCCAGTTGTCAAAGCAGGTCTTCTTTCTCTCCCCGTGTGCTACTGCACAGCTGTGCACTTCCACCCGCTGCCCCTCGATCTGTTTCTTCATCCCTGTGGGTGGAAACCGCAGATCCTGGCCTGGGTGCTGAGACGGCAGTAGGTCCACAGCCTGGCTCTCCGACGCGCTCTGGTACATGGTAGCCTGGTGAAGGGTGTGCGGCCGACATTAAGCACTGGAGGAGGCATGTCTCCTCCACTGAGCTCCTTCCTAACATTGGCAGGAAATGCCTCACGGCCTGGTGAACTGAGGACCAACTCCTGGTCCGCTGGTGACAAAAAATGGCTGCAGACTGCGAGGAGAGGAGGGAACTGCTGCGGCAGAAACAGTGCCTCAGAGCGCCCTCTGCTGGAGCTGATTCAGGGCCCTGTAGCCATGAGGAAAGCCAAGGAGGGCTCCGCACCAGCGTGTCCCAAGCAGCTGCGTGACACTCGGGCGGACCCACCGGCCACACGAACGAACGTCAAGGCGCCTTCAGGCCAAAGAGCAAGCAGCTTCAGAGCTGGCCCTCAGGAAAGCTTGGTCTCCGGTTCCAAATTAGGTACCATTTTTGAAGGTTCTTCTGTTTCAATTTTTCTAGCATCAAAAACTTTCCAAATAGTATGAGACATATATGCATATATATATACGTCAACCCCCCAAAACATGAGGTATATAAATTCAAATTAGTATCCAGAGGAACTTCCCCCAAACACTTAATTCAAAGAACCCACTTTCAAAGGGGGAAGTGGGTTTCCCTTCTTGATCACCCTTCTTTCCTCCCTGATGTCCAATTCATTCCTTATTGGGGGCCAAAGGCAAGAGGAATGTTGAGGTGGGGAGGTCCTGGGACACCACCGAGATGCAGGTTGGACTGGACCAGAATGTGGTCCTGGCCGTTTTAGGAATGAGCTAAAGACTTTCCCTCCATGTTCTAGGTCAGTTTGGATTAGATGAGGGAGATGAGGTGCCCAGGGCCACCTCTGGGCTCTGATTAGCAAATCTGCATGGAGACAGATTGAAGCCCTCATAGAAGCAAGGCTGGATGGATATTGGTCCAGATGTAATCTTGAACGAGAGACAGAAAGGGGTCAGTCCAGCCCTCACCTTACACATCAGTTCAAGCACAGTTCTGGGTCCAAGTTTACTCTGGGATGAGCTGGCAAAGGATAAGGAAAGTCAAGGGACCACAGCCTGGCTGTTTGATCCCCATCAGAACCAGGGTGTGACACCTCACAAAACAGCACAAGAACACGGTGGGACGCTCCACCAACCTGGCCCAGTGTGTGCACACGCACACATGCACGCGCACGCAGACACATGCGCGCGCGCACACACACACACATACACACATGCAGGTACACAGATGGCACAGAGCCCAGCGCGGGCTCTACTCACAGTGACTTGATGAAACTCATGGCATCTTTGAGCTGGTCTGGGACGAGTTGGGAAGGAGGCTGTGGGCTCCTCTCCCGGAGGACAGCTCAGATGCTGAGTGGGGTGCAGGCTCTGGTCTGATCAGACAGCAGCTGGACACATCACGGATGCCACCCCAGAGAAGAACCCCAGAGTCCATCCATCCTCACAAGACAACCAGCTGCCTCTTTGGACAGGTCAAAAGTGTGAGGAGGAGGGAGGGCCAGAGAAGTCAAGGACTGTTATAGTGCTGAGTGCACCCCCAGTAACTTCAGCCTCCCTGACCCCCTTGGCAAGAAGTGTTTCCTCGCTGTACACTGAGGCATCGATTTCTTATGTCACAGCAGTTTAGTGGTTCACCCCCTTGCCCTCCAACCTTGCACAGTGAGAGCTCCTCGCCTCCAGTGGAGGCGAGAAAAATGGAAACTCTGCTCTCGAAGCAGAATGGAAGCAGCGAGAAGCCAGCTGAGGCACAGAACCTCGGGCTTCAGAAGGCCAGGTATAGGGTGCCCGTGTGCCATCTGCACCCTAAGTGTGCTGGCTGTGCCCCCTGCTTAGGGGGATGGGGGATTCTTGCCTATCCAGCACCGAAAACTTCATGGGAACAGCCCGAGGATGGCCCTCATCCCATGTCCCCTTAGTGGTGGATGAGGTTTATGAATGATGTCTCCTTATTCAATCTGGCTCCCCCTGGGGCTGGGAGATGGAGACAGGAGGGAAGATGACGAAGCAGGGAGGGCCTGGCACCAATTTCCACCTTGGCTCCCCCCACATCTTGCCCTGTGGTCCCCACGGCCCTCCCACCCCACCCCCCACCCACCCTGGGCAGGTCAGTCCTTCTCCTGGGCAGCGTTGTCCTCAGAAATGCCCTGGGCAGCCAGTTCGGCCAGCACATTATCCAGGTAGTTGGCATCTGGGTAGCCATGGCCAGTGAGATTAGAGCCAAACTCGGTCTTGTGGTGGACCTCGTTCCAGATGACGGTGTCGGACTCGCCCGTGGTGCTGGAGGTGCCGATGGCAAAGATGAGGCGGCGATCCCAGGCCACCAGCAGCAGCTTCAGGACCTGAGACAGCAAAGGCCAGGACCAGAGGCAGACACTTGGTGTTGGTCACAGACCATCCCTGCATGCAGAGTCCTCCCCAGGTCCCACCCCTTCCTGCATCGTATGCCCTAAGTGGCACTGTGAATGGAAGGAGATCTGGATATGGAGTCGGGGAACTGCAGGTTCAGTCTTGGCTCTGTCAACAACTAACTGCGAGAGCTTGGATAAGTTATATCACCCCTCTGAGCTTTAACTTCCTCACTCAGAAAACAGCAATGGCACGACCTGCCTCTAAAGGTTGTGAGCATCTCCGGGCATTACGTGAAAAGCACATTCATGGTAGTTCCAGCATACGCTGACCAACAGGGTTAGCTACCAGCATCATAGCTGCATTTCACAAGAAGGATCTAGTAATTCAAGGCACTTAGGGTATGAGATCTTCTGAGACTGTGCCCTCCATTACCACCACCACCTGAATGCGGTATTAGGTTACCCACAGCCGCAGTTGTGGAAGACTTCCCCAGGGACATGGCTGCACTGCTCTGACCCCTTCCAGGCTATGTCATCTTTATGTTCATCTGGTCCTCACCACCATACTCAGGCTGGTCTGGAAGATACTATTACTGTCTCTATCTTATAGGTGAGCCCCAAAGAGGTGTGAAGGCTTGCAGAAAGTTCTAGTTCAGCTAAATTATTTTTTTTAAACATGTATTTAGCAAGACAAAAGCCTAACATGCTACCCTCTCCATCATGAAGAAGGAATCCAATTAAAACACACTGGATTCAAAACTGAACTACTGACAACACCATGGCATGGAGGTTCCATGCCAGGGCTGGAGGTGGGGATCACAACAGTAGCAGTAAAAATAATAGCAGACATTAAAATATGAGCCCAAAATGTTGCTGATTGCCTGAATGTTTACATACTAGGTGTCAAGCACTAGGTCATGTGCCAGGTACAATAATCAGATAAGACAGGGACTCTCATTTCCTCCTTTCTGCAGACGAGGAAACACAGGCTCCAAAGATCAAAGACTTGCCTTGCTCATACAGCTAGGATGTGGCAGAAGGGGGCCTTGATTTTAGAGCTGCCTGACTTTATAGTCCCTGATCTGAATCAGTCCTCTGCTGAGTCTTAGGTGAAGATCAGTATAGATTTCATGGAAGAGGCTTCTTCTGAGCTGAGCCTCAGAGGGAGAGGAGGATTTGAAGTATGGCAATAGAGAGGGATGTGTGGACACAGTAAATAAATGTGAGCCAAGGCATGTATAATTACAACAAAAGCTGTCACCACATGGGCATTTCACAAAGCCTATTTTTCATTTAATTCTTACAATATCCTGTCCATATAGATGGAAATTAGGAAACTGAGACTTAAGGACGTTAAACTTTATGCCCGTCTCCATATTTCCACATCTGGTAAATGGCAAAACTAGGACTTGAACCCAGCCTGGTCTGGCTCCAAAGCCCATTCACACTCTTATTATCTCTCTCTGCAACAGCACCCAAGGTTAGCACCTGGGAACAGCAGACGTGAAGGACAGGGTGAGAATCAGTGAGAGGAAAGGTCCAGACTCACGCTCTCATTGGTCTTGTCTGTCAAGCTGATCTGTCTAGGTGGCACTTTGTAAAGGAGGAGGGAAAGGCATCAAAACATTTTTGTTATTTTTTCCTCCTTTATTTCTTTTAAACAAAGGAGGTTGATGCTGGAATTGTGCTTTAGGTCCTCCTAACCTGGTGGCAGGTCAAAGATGAAAGCATTAACTAGGTTGGTGGGGCAGGATTGCAAAAGGAGACAAGGGGTTTGGAAGGCAGCATGAGGATAAATGGGCTGAGTGGAGGTGGCGGTTTCTAGCAAAAGTCCAATCTGGGTCCCAGGGATTCTGGGTATGTCATTAACATAAAGTCCTGGCAGAGGAGCAGTTCTTGGCAAGAGGAGTCAAGTTTTAGCAGTAAGACTTTACAGTAGAGACATTTAGCCAGCATTTGGGATGGAGATCTAGGGCTCAGGCATAGAAATGGGGCCAACAGGTATCAGGACTGATCCTGACCCCTAATCTGAGGACACTGCACTGAGCACATCATGATAGAGTTAATTTGCTCATTGTTCTACACGATCTGCTTCCTCTCCTGTAAGAACAGAATTTATCCATACCCTTTGCAGGAGACCTGCAGGGCCTCTCTTAGGCAGTTCACCATGCCATTCTGCACCTGGCTTGCCCATGTCTTGCTGGGGCCTATGAAATGTCAGTGGAGGTAAGAAGCTTCCAGGAACAGCTCTAATGGAATTGCCCAAGTCCATTTGGATTTTCTTTGGTCCTCTGCCCCCTTCCATGAGAAGAGCATGGACCATGGAAGGGCTGGCTGCTCCTTCCATCTGGATTCCAGAATGGGAATCTATGTGGAGCGCACTCAGCTGACCCCCAGCATCAAGCCAGCCACAGCCACTGACATGCAAAGTGCACAGAAAATAAAGATTTGTTGAAGTAAGTCATGAAGCCTAAGGTAGTTTGTTACACAGCACGCCTAGAGAAAGCTAATAAAACACACCTCATGTCCAACATTTTTCCCGGGACCCCCGTAAGAAAGGGCACAATGTTCTCTTAGATCAACTGTTCTTCTCCCTTTTGAGATTGGGGAAGGTTTTTGAAACAGTGATGTTCTGGCCTTATCCACAGAAAAATGAGCATAAATTTTTTTCCCCCAAATTTAGAATTCGTAGAACCACTGAAGCCTCACCATGAATCACTGCAAGTCCAGAAACCCAATGATCTTTCTCTCTGCCCTTTGGGAAAAGTCAAAGAATTCAGAAGTACATGAAAAGAAAACAGTCTCCCGCAAACTAGGACCCCTGCCCCAGAGCAGTGTTCCCCAAGCTTTAAGGTGCAGTCAGATCACCTGGGATTTTGTTAAAATGAAATCAATTCTAAGGTTCTGCATTTCTACCAAGCTTTTGAGGCGCTGCACTGGTGCCAGTCCCAGGACCAACTGTAAGCATCAAAGCCCTAGAGAAAGTGTCCTAAAACAGATGAATTTTTGCCAGTGATATCCGGGAGAGGAAAAAGCCAAAAGCCTTGCCCTCATCACTCTGGAAAATAAAATTCTAATCATATCCACCCTTACCTGTGGTTGACTCAAATACAACCTTTTTCCTATGTGCATCCAGAGTTAAAAAGAGACCAAGTTCTCTTTAACCTGGGCATGGTAGGAAGCAAGACCTAGGGCCCTAACACAGCAGGAAATTCCCTGCCCAGCCCTGAAGCCCCTGCTCTTACTTTTCTGCCTTTCTCACTGTCCGGTAGGTAACAATGTCGTGGGAAGCCACGGGCGCTGAAACTCTTCCCAGGATTCGGGTGTTCTGGCCCCTGAAAGTGATGTAGGGCAGGGACATGAGACAGGCATCATGATTAATTTTCCAAAAAAGCCAAGATATAAACAGCATAGTTAAGAACAGGAAAGAATTCCATCTTAAGGCTAAGATTCCATTTTAATAGCCAGGAAGTAAGGAAGACTCCTAACATATTCTTTAGCAAACAGACAATAACTCAACCCACTTTGGGGGCAGGGCAAGCAGTCTTGATTGATATGTTCCCAGAAGGAAGCTGCTATCCTGGAGAGGAACCGACCAATTTCTTGTCTTAATTTTGGAGAATTACCTGGAAGCCTGATAATAGAAGAGACATAATGTCTCTCACCAGAGATAAGCATTGAGATTATTTTACAAGTCTATAACCCCTGGCCCTGTGTCACATGCCTGAAAAATCCTTAAAGAGAGAACCCCCAGCTTTTCAGAGTGCCTCCTGGATGCCTGCACTTTTTCTCTCTTTAAGTGCGTACCTTAAATAAAGCTTTCTTCTTGCTCAACTTACTGCATTTTGGTTTTTTTTGTTGTTGTTGTTATTTCATTCCATTTCCAAGTCTCCATTTTACCCCTGTAAGTAGGGAGGGGCTGAGAGTCTGATTTGGGCCCGCAAGTTCCCGTCACCTGGGTGACCCTATGCAGTGTGCCTCCCCTCCCTCCCTCTGCCCTTTCCTGCTGTCAGCCACCTGCAAGGCCGCTGCCATTCATTTCTACTCTCACTTTAACAAGTTCCTTCTTTGCCGGCACTCTTCTGACCTGCTTGAGAATTCTTCCTCTTTCAGAGTCAAGAACCTGCTCCCATCCAGATTGAGGTTTCACCTGGCACGCAAGGAGAGACCTCCCCAGATGCAGCTGCCCGGCAACAAAAGCAGAAAGCAAGCAAGGGCACTTTCCAAATACTTCTAATGGGGAGGGCCGGTGCAGACCGTGACTAGTGCAAAGAATGATGACAATAATAATGGCCACAGAGCTGAAACAGAGACCAGACCCAAAAAGCAGTGGGAGTCGCCATCTACCGGGCTTTGGGCTTTGGAGTCCTTGGACCTGGAATGGGTCCCAGGGCTGTTAGCTGGAGGCCTCTCATGGGGCATCCATTCCCCACCCATTAAATGGGGAGGATGTCAATGCTCATCTTGTGGGGCAATTTTGCATGTTAAGTGAGCTTAGCCGCTGGTGCTTGGTAAGAGCTCAGCAAATGCTTATTATCACCATCATCATCACCTGTTTGGGCTCTTTTGTTTTACAGAAGAGGAAAACTGCCTCCCAGAGAAGTTAAGTGACTTCCTAATGACAATGGCTTGGCCAAAACTGAAGTCCAGGTCTCCTGAGGCACACACTGGCCTTGTTACCTCTAAACTCCTCTGACCAACAAAAGACCTCTGACCTAGGAGCCCGGCAATCAGAATTTTCTGGAGTCCTGAGGATGTTCTCCTAGTCCTCATGGGCTTTTGTTTGTTTAACAGTGAGGACTGGGATATTCACAACTAAAAATCTTCTAACAACATTTCAACGGTTCATCCAATACTCCATTTTTTAAATTTAGATGTAACTGACATGTAACATTATATTGGCCCCAGATGTACAACATAGTGATTTGGTATTTATGTTTATTGAGAAATGATCGCTACAATAAGTCTAGTTAACATCTGTCACCAATTAGGAAATTATTTTTTCTTGTGATGAGAACCTTCAAGAATTAATCTCTTAGAACTTGCAAATACACAATAGAGTGTTGTTAGCTGGAGTCACCATGATGTACAGTACATCTCAGGACTTACTTGTTTTATAACTGAAGTTTGTACCTTCTGACACCCCTTCACCCATTTCACTCACTTCCCACCCATCTGTTCTCTGTATCTATGAGCTTGGTTTGGTTTTGTTTTTAGATTCACATATAAGTTAGATCATACAGTATCTGTGTTTCTCTGGCTTATTTCACACAGTATAATGCCCTCAGAGTCCATCCTTGTAAATGGCAAGATTTCCTTCTCTTATATGACCAACAATATTCCAGTGTGTATATACCACATTTTCTTTATCCATTCATTTATTGATGGACACTTAGGTTGCTTCCAAGTCTTGGCTATTGTGAATAATGCTGCAATGAATACAGTAATGCACCAGTACCCCTATTAAGCAAGCAGTCTAAGGCCACCTGGTGGGAAAGAAACTGAAGCAGAATTTAGCCTGAAACCAGGCTTCCTAATCAGGGTTCAGAATGGACACACAGGTCCCTTTGAGAAGCTCTTGAAAAATGAGGAATTTTCTTCCAGTAGCAAAACATATACTCCTCTCCCATCTCAACACACAAATCTAGATTTCTATACAAATGTAGATTTGTCTACAATATCTGAGCATCCCTGACCCCCTAAGGGTCTGTGGAACCCTTTTTACATCCTTTCTAGATGAAACCAGTATAGCTCCTGGCACAGCTTCTGGCACAAGCTCTCACAGAGATGGTCAATAAATGTGTCCTGGCTGAATAAATGAATGAATGAGTGAGTGAATGTATGCATACATGAATGAGTCAGTGATAAACCTGCAAGAAAACCCAGATTCCCCATTTTCTCTTATTGTGCATCATGGCCCCAAAATGATTTTAAAATTCTGTGATTTAAACATTTTCTTTAATAGCATGATTCAAAATCCTCTATGATTTGGCAAACTGAACAGCATGGTAAGTGTAGTGGGGTCTCAGGGAAGGGAAAGATCACTGTGAAATGAAAGAGGTGAAGTCTTCTTGGAGATGTAGGACCTGCTGGTTCTGAATTTCATATTCACGTGAAATCACCCCGCAGTTACAACATTCCCATGCCCATGGCTGTTTCCAAGCCAGGCTGCCTGGGCTGAAGGGCAGTTCCCACCATGGCTCTGCCTGCTCCCCTCCTGCCTGGGACCTGCCCGCTGTGCAGCCGACACAGCCGCCTGCCTGGCACAGACCCAGCAAGGCTGTGTGCTCCCCGCACGTCACTAGCAAGCAGTCACGACTCTGCCTCAGCCCAGCTCAGAGTTCCTCCCCAGGGAATCATTCTCTGCAGTGAAGACAGAGTGTAAAGGTCTGGACTCCTCACAGAAGCCTGAACCCGTGTGATCTCTGGAGTCTTCAGGGACAGGGAAGAGAGGGGCCTGGCACTGGGGTCCTGCCACTGACTCTCTGGGTGGATCTGTGGAGAGGCTGTACTGCCAGTGGAGAGATGTGTTTCCCTTCGGTTTTCTGGGAGGATCTGTGGCACCTACAGAGGCAGCATGCTGGCACCTCTGGGCCCTAGTACAGGCTCTCTGATCTTTAATCCTAGAGGCGGGAAATGAGCCTCGTCCAAAGTGGTTGACCTTCTCTGATCTTTGCCTACTTTAGTCTCTTCCTCTTCCCACCAAGGCCACCCGCTATTTCTCCTGAGCTGCATAGCTTTGTTCATGTCCTTATCATCCCAGCTGGCTGCCTCAGAATCATTTCAGAAGTCTCATCTGCTCCACATCCAATCATGCCTCGCTCCCCTCTTCCTGGCCCCTCCCTTGCCCAGGCCCATTACCACCCGGGTCCAGTCCCCTAAGTAGTTCAGCTCATCCTCATGCTTTTAACAGCCCAACCTTCCTAGGCATAATCCCAACCACCCGACTTGCCATAATCCTAATCACACATCCAACAACCTTTGGGGACTCCCCACAGCCTGTCAAACAAAGTCCACGGCCCTCACTCTATAGTGTCCAAGGCCTTTCATGACCTGCCCATAACCTTCCTTCACCACTGAGTCTTCTACATGCTTCATGCTCCTTCCTCCCCTGCCCCACTTTGGCAAGTCTTAGCCCCCGACTGAACTCTTCCTTAGGGGCCTCCAACACCCCCACTGTCTCTCCTCCATGCCTGTGCTGCACCCTCCACCTAAAAATGCTCTCCTCCAATCTTCCATGTCTTTCAAGGCTCTACCACCAGGCGCCCTGCACCAGAGTCTCCTCCAGCCCTCCCAGACAGACAGGCAGAGGCCCTCATCCTTAATAGGATGAGTAGGGCACTCAAAAAGCAACGGCCACCGGCCATTGAGCACCGTAGTGCTCAGCCTGGACCACAACAGGCACACGCACAAATTATCTCCTATCCTTACAAAGCCCTGCGTATTAGGTTCCCAGTTGTACAGATAAAGAAACCAAACTCAGAAAGATCAAGTGGTTGCCCAAAGTCACCAGCTGATCAGGAGTCAGTCAGGAATGGGAACCCAGGTCTATCAGACTTTGAAGGCCTTGTGTTCCCTTGTCCATGCGGCCCCCCACAGCTTTTCTCATTTTTTGCTCTATAGCTTTGTAATGTATATTTATTTTTCCCTGACTGGCTGTTAAGTCCCTCAAGGAAGTCCCTCCCTCCCTCCCAACAAGGGCCTTGTTGATATATTTGTTCACTTTATGGTCTTCCTTATCCCACTAGAATGCGGACGTCAGGGGACTGTGTCTGCTTGCTTGTTAT
Organism: Smutsia gigantea; assembly: GCA_032199065.1. Lineage (NCBI taxonomy): Eukaryota > Metazoa > Chordata > Mammalia > Pholidota > Manidae > Smutsia > Smutsia gigantea. Next base: position 7,380 of record JAVSCE010003680.1, on the reverse strand, counting down.
TGTTTTCCCAGCATCGAGAACAGGCCTGCCCCAAATCCACTCTCAAACGATTGTGAAATAATAGGCCAAATGGAAGATGGACAGCAAGGACAAGGGAGGGAGGAAGGGTGAATTAATAAATATTTGCTAAATAAATGAATCCAATCAGCTCCTGAGAACATTTGGAAAAGCTTCAAAAAGTGAAGGAAGGGACACAATTGTATTTAATATGAGGAATATTGTTCAGTTTGTTCTGTAGGACTGTCTTTCAATGAATAAAAAGAGGAGAGAAAGGCCCACAAAAATCAAAGCCAAGCAATACCTATCAAATTACAAATGCAAATACCATTTGACAAAGACATTCCACTTCCAGAAAATTATTCTACAGATATACTCACATGCATATTAGGTTTTTCATTACAGCATTATTTGTTATAGTAAAAGACTGGAAACAATCCATATGCCCATCAAATGGAGACCGTTGCATAAAAATTATGGTACATTTATACAACGGATTTTTACACAGAGCTGAGAAAGAATGGGGAATCTCTATACTGACAAGGGAAGATATATAGACTATAATGTTAATTGAAAAATGCAGGGTGCAGAACAGTATGTCTAATATATCACCCTTACATAAACATGGGAGGGTGGATACAATCTGTGTTGTGCATGCACAAAGAATCCTAGAAGGACATAAGAAAGCAAAAACAATGGTGGGTGGGGGTTGGTGAGACTGAGTAAATGTGAGACAAGAGTGGGAAGAAGACTTTGCATAGTAAAAAACTGTCATAGTCCTCTGGAGCTGCTATAACAGATACCATAAACTGGATGGCTTTTAAACAACAGAAATTCATTTCTCATAGCTCCAGAGGCTGTAAGTCCAAGGTCAAGGTGCTAGTAGACTCAGCTGTGTCCTCAGGATGGGAGTTTGCAGCTGTTCATAGATGGCCATCTCCTCACTGGGTCCTCCTGTGGCAGAAGGGGTGAAGGAGCTTTCTGGGATCTCTTTTATAAGGCCCTTAGCACTATTCATGAGAGCTCCACACCATAACATGTCTGGTTTTACAGGTTCACAGCTGGAGAGGAATTTGCCTCGGGATGAATGTCATACCTGTCTTGTCCATCTCTGATTTAGATGATATTTAGATGAGATCTGGGACTTATACTAAAGTTGGTGCTGGAACAAGATAAGACTTTGGGGACTATTGGGATGGAATGAATATATTTTGCATGTGAAAAGGGCATGAAGGGATGGAATGCTATAGACAGAAAGTTTGTGTCCTTCCAAAATTTGTATGTTGAAATCTAATCCCCATTGTGATGTTAGGAGGTGGGGTGTTGGGGGTGTTAGAAGGTGGGGCCTTTGGTAGGTGATTAGGTTATAAGGGTAGACCCTCATAAATGGGATTAGGTCCCTCATAAAAGAAACCCCAGAGAGCCCCCTCACCCTTACTGCCATGTAAGGGATGACACAGCAAGAAGATGTCTGTGAACAAGGAAGTAGCCCTCACCACACAGGGAATCCACCAGTGCCTTGATCTTGGACTTCCCAGCTTCAAGAATTGTAAGAAATAAATTCCTGTTGCTTAAAAGCCATCCAGTCGGTGCAATTTTGTGACAGCAGCCTAAACAGACTAAGACAAATATTTTGCTGGCAAACATTTAAACTTAAAAATAATAACAAAAACCCAATGGGGAGAGTGGCTCACCTGAATGCCAGGGGGGATGCTGTAGATGATCCGGATGGTTTTGCAGTCAGGGTGGCCCGGCAGGGAGTGAGGGATGAGGTGGTACTCCATCTTCCCTGGAGGCTGGGTGCCTGTCTTCACCCCATAAATGGTCTTACAGGTTGGACACTGCAAACTCCCATCCTGGGGAGACAAGGCAGGAACAGCCAGATTGGGAAACAGTTTTGATAACGGCTGTCCCACCCAACCTCAAAAAGTACTAGAGATAAAGGGCCAGAGGGAAAAACAGACTAAATGAGTAATAGACCTTAGATGCCCCCTTGCCCAGCTACCATTTCTGCTTTCTCAAAGTCACAGGAGGTAAATTCCACAAACAGCCGCATGCTCCATGCTAAGGGGCACATAAGGGAGGCCATCCTTGAGGCCAGCTCACAAGGGCAGGCAACAGACATAGGGAATCACTATTTAACTAAGTACCAAGTGTGTGGAACAGACAGTAGAGCACTATGGCCAAACTGCTGAGCACCACAACCACCTAGAGAGCCTGCTGGAAATAAAGATGCCCAGACCCCACACCAGGCCCACTGAACCGGAGTTGGGAGGCTGCACAGCATAGTGGTTAAAAGGGTGAACTCTGAGGTCAGACTGCCTGGATTTGATTCCCAACTCTGCCATTTACCAGTTGTGTGACCCCAGACAAATTAACTAACCTCTCTAGTCTCAGTTCCATTACAGAACATGGGAAATAATGATATCTATCCGACTGGGTTATTGGAAGGATTAAATGAAATAGTGCATAGGAAGGGTTTAGCATGTTGTGTATCTAAATATTTTTATGATATCTGTGGAGAGTGTAATGCTCATACAGGTTTGGAAACCATTGCTACAAAAAGAGAAATTGGGTACAATGTGCTGGAGTAAATGAAGATGATGTTAAGAAAATGGTCCTTGAAGGAGAATTGGCTTAGGACAGAAGATAAGGTCTGCAAAACTGTGGAGGAAATTGTGTCATTAGTTACAGTATTTTAAATCTTACAACTGAGTTTACATCTCTTGTTTCATTTAGACCTCACCTTCTGATATTGGCTGAGAAGGAATATTAGCCTTGTTATTATTAGCCTTAAAAAGTATTCCCTTTTACAGAGAAGGAAACTGAGAAACAGAAAAACCTAAGGACTTGCCACTCATTAGGGCAAAGGTCCTGACGGGTCTGTGTAAGCCACACAGGCTGTGCTGGGAGGCAGGGGATCTCTGGTGCAGTGAGTTAAGGGGTCATGGCTTTACAGAAGTGCCAGGTGAGTGTTGTCTGGAGGATAGCCTGGACAGAAAATCCTATTCCTAGGCTCTCAAAAAGAAAAGGGGTGAGAAAGGAGGTGTGGGCAGGGAACAATGTGTGTTACCAATGCTGCCACACAGCTAGGACCACAGCTCCCCAGGACAGCCCCATAGTCTCAGGAAGACAGGGATCCTCTGCTGAGCTGTTTCAGGACGTTTCAATTCAAGCTCCACTAATCTAAAGGAATAGCTTATGTTCAGGGGCAACAGAGAAAGTTACTCCATGTGATCAAAGGTCAGGAACCCAGGGCTTGGGGTCAGGAACCAGGGTCCCATTCTCTACTTTGGCCTTAATTTGTTTCATGACCTTGGAAGAATCACTCCATTTCTCTTTGGGCCTTTTTGTTCCCTCTTCTGTGTAAAGAAAATTAAACATGCATGCTTCCAAGTATTAGTGCCAAAGAGAAGAAAGGACAGTGTCTTGAGAAACATTTCAGAGGCAAGCACCATGGAAATAAATGCAAAGAGGGACTAGATTAGTCTTGAATACAGTCATCAACAAGGGAATGAATGTGCTAGGAAACCCTGTCAACCTTAATGCAAAGTTCCAATGAAACCTCTAAGCCTTGGGTGAGGGAAGTGAGCACAGATTCTGACATGTATCTATCGGTGACTGAGCATGTGCTCTCTGAGACAGAGGAAGAGCCCAAGGTCAGCACTGTGGGAACTTAAAGGGGCTATATAATGATGAAAAAAAAGGATAACTCAAAAACAAAGGAGATATCAATTTGAATAATAGTAACACCACCCTATAAAGCAGTGGGTATTTTATCTCCATGTTCCAAGTGGAAAATAAAACCTCAGCAGGGGCGGCGTGGGGGGGTGGTGTGTGCATGTGAAAATCTTGCTGCTTGGTGCCAGCAGCACGAACCTTGTTGCCGCTGTTGTACATGGCGACCAGGCAGTAGACGTGGTAGATGTGGCCGCATCTGGACAGCTTTCCCACCAGGTCAGGCTTGACGGTCGGATGCAGGCCCTTGTAGCCTGAGGGGGCCGTGAGGCGCTCCATACAGATGGTGCAGTCCTAGGTACAGGCGGGGACAGAGCAGAGAGGCCGTTACTCCCACCCAACCTGGGAGGCCAGGGCATCTCACAGTGGTTCCTGCAGGACCTCAGAGCTCAGGTGGGCTGTTACATCGCTCTTTGTCATGAAAGCCCACAAACCAGGGATTTAGATTCCTTTGGGATCTAAATACAGTTTTACACAACAGAAATTCCTGCAATCACTTCTGGTGGTGGTACAGATTAACTTGGGCTCACCGACAAAACTGTAAGCTACCCGAGGGCCCTGACAATGCACTGTCCCTCCAACAGCTTGTGGAGGAAACGAATGTTTGCTGACGGACCCACTGACAAGCTTTATTTAAGCTGAACATGTGTAAAGCAATTACATCTCAAGTGTACCTGGGGGCTGCTATTCAAACAAGGGCTTCTCAATCTTGGCACTACTGGCATTTGGGGCTGCAGGGACTGCCCTGGCACTGGCCTCTGCCCACCAGATACAAGTGGCACTCCTTCTCTCCCCAGCTCATGAAAAATCTCCTCTGGTTGAGCACCACTGATCTACACCAAACCCATTTTAAAGTCAGTTCCTATAGTTCATCACACTGTTTTTCTTAAATTCAGACTGTCAGTGTTAAGGTGGTGTAGAATCAATCAGCTCTTTGCTGCACGGGGAGGTGGGAGAGATTAAGCTGCATCTGGACCACAATTCCTGGAGCCCTGTGCCAGCTCTGACCAGGACTCAGAGCAGCTCCGGGTGCATCCTGGGCAGAACTCCGGTAGCAGCGGAGAAGGTGAGCCCTGCCGTTCTCTCCTCCACTCACCTCGTCTGGCGGGTGCCGGACTTTCTGCAGGTACTTCTTCAGCACTTCTTCTGGGGTTTTACCTATGGGGACAGGATGATCAGTGGGCCACCAAGACAGAGATTAGGGATCAAATAGCCTTGTCAAGCTGGACATGCCAGAGAGGAGTCACCAACCTAGCTCAAACCAGGAAAGGGGAAGAATTCATTCTGAAGTTGGATTTAAAAATTTGAAAGGGAATTGGGATAGAGAGAGAAAGGTCATCCAAAGACGATGAGGTGTTCCTGCATACCCTCACCTCCTGCAGCCACTTCCCAACATCCTCTGCCTATTTTCAACAAACCCACTGTTTAACTGAGATCCATGGAGTGGGTTTTCTTCCCTACGATTGAAGAGGATGGACATGCCCAAATAAAGCAATGGCATAACAAATCAAAGCCCCTTCCTTGTGATACTTTAACATGGTAGGGAGCTTTATTGCTCACTTTGCATGTGCTAAGTATTGTCTCAATCTCTCTGTGCTGTCAGAGTGATACTATTTGCATGGGTAACCAGGAAGGTATGACCGTAGCTTCAGGACAGTTTTCTCTGGCCGTTGACAATCAGGTCACTGCCAGCAGATATAGCCCAGCAGCAGCGAAAGGGTGATGCTCTAGGAAGCACTCTGACGCGATGCAATGATTCTGGAGTTTCTCTGGGTACTGGACCCATAGGAGGCAGCCAGCCTGAAGGCAGAAGATGGGATGATAGGGCCTCACAAGGCAGCATAGAAGCATAGAAGGCCGGGTGAGACACACAGGCAGTCCTGCTGCACTCATGAGAATCCCAGTGATTCCAGGGGCTACTCTAACTTCTCTAAGCTCCCATTCTCATGAAAAAATGGGGAGAATAGCACTCACTCAAAGGGTTGCTTTGACAATTAAATGAGCTAATGGATGTATAGCCCTTTAGCACATTGCCAGAGAAGGGTTCAATAAGTGCTATTAATAGTAGGAAGAAGGGGAAAATGCAAATTCCTGTCATTTCCTATCAGACTCTAAGCAAGGCAGTTGAGTTCACTGAGGCAGAGACATTTTGATAGATTGGAAAAGCAGGACAACGGTTTGAGGAAGTGAATCATGCAACAGCAAAAAGCTGGGATGCAGGCCCTTCCTTCCCACCCTTCTGCTTCTCTTACAAGAATTAAACCTCTACTAACTGACAGCCTATTATTTGCCAGGCCCTGGGCTGAGTTCCAATGGACATATGGTCCCTTTGAAACTCCAAACCAAGTTTTCGAGATGGGAGCTTAGGGGCGATGGTCAAAACATCTGACAACCAATATGAGTGACCAGCAAGGCCAGCTGCAGAGCTGAGGCAGGTCTCTTGGTGCCGGACAGGCACAGGTACGGGCCCCTTAGTCACAGGACTGTGGGCAGGTAGGAAGAAGCTCCTGAAGGAGGGCTTGGGTGGCCAGATGTCGACAGGATCTAGAGGGTTGTGACCACAGGACACTGGGTATCTCCCCACTGTCCTGCACAGGGCATGCCTGCCAGATACAGGTTATGACCATTTACCACTTTGTAAAGGTGAGGAAACAGAGGCTCCCCGCTGTCACACAACTTGCAAGTGACAAAGCTGGGACTGGAACCCAGTCTGTTTGGGTTCCAACACCAGCATGAGCTTTCTCTCTAACATGTTTTGTTGGTGTCATACTTCCTGATTTCGTAGGTTTCTCTAATTTTGCCAGGCATGTTTGTATTTCTCAAGGTGTCTCCATCTCACTCATACACAGTCCACTTCAGTAGAATCATCATAACAGGGACTAGCTAGGCCCACATGGCCAGGGCAGAAATCCGGGCACAGAGGGTTAAGCCAGGGGGACGACCCTCCATGGTGGAGGCAGAGCCAGAGCTGGGGGCCAAGCCTTTGACCGCCAGCACCCCTTAAGATAAGAAGGCCAATACCTTTCTTAGCTTGTTTTTTGGTGGTCTTGCGACTTGTGTTGGAAACCCCTGGGATGGACTTTATTTCACTCTTGCTGACGGGGGGTGGGTGGAGGACCAGCTTTGGTGGCCGGGTGAGACACACAGGCAGTCCTGCTGCACTCATGAGAATCCCAGTGATTCCTGGAGGGGCAGGGTGGGAGTGAGGAAGGCCTGCAGAGTTAGCTCCCAGCACCCCCAAAAACCCCCTTCCCACTAACACCTCCTCCCCCTCTCATAACTCAGATTCTACACAGACCCTCTACTTTCTCCAGAAATGTAATCATGCACTTGCCTTCAACTGTGTGCTTTCCATTTAGCAAGCAACTCTCCCCAGTCTTCCTCTAAGATCCTCATTGGTTGTATAACACTTTAATTCCCTCTCTTTTACAAATGCTCACTCCTATTTCCTTGCTTCCATTTTTCTACCTTGAGCAAGCCTGGCCCAGGGGTTTTCTTACCAGCCAAGGCAGGGTTGACAGGACTGGACCCATTCAGGTTCTTCACTGGGACAGTGGGGACTCTGTGAAGGAAAGAGCAGAGACATTATGGTTTTGACCAGTGGGACAAAACAGGCCAGTGCTGGGAACCTCAAAACTTCACCCA
>JAVSCE010003679.1:0-10810 GCA_032199065.1 Smutsia gigantea | reverse complement strand
TTGGGAAAAGTACCTGTTTTGCAAGTTATTGTGTTCAGGCCGGTCTTTTTCTTTTCTTTTATGACTCAGGCCAAGGGTCAGGGCCTGCTTAAAGTTTTCCTATTCTTTCAGGTAGTTTCAGGGAAACTGAAACTCAGGCCTTCTGATTTCAGAGGCTTCCTGAGGCCTGTCATGGCATTAGTTTGGTCCTTTCACTTTTATTAAACCCTTGCACATTTAATTCCATCTTGATATCTGCTTCTAGTAGAACCGGGCTAATACATAAAAATAAAATAATTATTCAAAGACTAGTAACAAGAGAAGAAAAAGCACAAATAAATATTAGTAGGACTTGAAATATGACAGATACAGTAGATTTTTTAAAGGAATTATGGACAAATTTATACAAATAAAATTCTAGACAAAAATCACAAAGTTCTAAGGAAGTATAATTTACTAAAACTGGCTCAAGAGAGATGGAAGGAGGGCCTGATAAGCTATAAGCAGTCAAAAAGTCAAATGTTTTTTTAAATCTTTGCCAAAATGAAAGGAACAACCTATATAATTTTACTGAGAGTTCTGTCAGATATTCAAGAACAAGATAATCCCAGTGTTATAAAAGATATTCCAAAGGTTTGTGGGTGGGTAGTCTGGGAGGCAGAAAAATCTTCCAGGCACATTTAAGGAAACTAATATTATCTTGATGATAATTGCATTTTAAATTTAGGTCTAAAATATATTTGGAGGTAATTTTTACAAAGTATATAAATTTTATGTCTAGATTCATTTTTTTGCTTGTGGTTATCCAGTTGTTCCAAGACCATTTTTTGAAAAGATTAACTTTTTCTCATTGTATTACCTTTGTCCCTTTTCACTCAGTTGACTATATTTACATTAGTCTCTTCTGTTCCCCTGAACTATTGGGCTATTTTTATGCAAATACCACACTGTTTTGATTACTGTAACTTTATAGTAATTCTTGAAGTCAACAAGTGTCAGCCCTCTGACTTTGCTCTCCTTCAATACTGTATAAGCTATTCTGGGTCTTTTGAAAAACTATAAAACTCCTATATGATAACATAGAGGAAAGTCTAGATAACATTTGGATATGGCAATGACTTTTTAGATGTAACACCAAAGGGTCAATCCATGAAAGAAATAGTTGATATGCTGAACTTCATTAAAACCAAAATCTTCAACTCTGTGAAAGACAGTATTAAGTGAACCAAAGAGGAAGCCACAGACAGGGAGAAAATATTTGAAAAAAGACATGTATATATCCAACATATACAAAGAACTCTTAAAACTCACCAATAGGAAAACAAACAACACAATTTAAAAATAAGCAAGAGACCATAACAGCCATCCCTCCAAAACAGATGTACAGATGGAAATAAACCTATGAAAAGATGGTCAACATCATATGTAAATTAAAAAAAGGTACCTATACACAGCTATTGCAATGGCCAAACTCCAGAACACTGACACCACCAAATGCTGGTGAGGATGTGAATGAAGCAAAAGGAACTCTCCTTCATGGCTGATGGAAACTACAGAACTCTTGGCATATAACTCAGTGTAAACCTTTGCACTGAGAAATGACCAAAATCTATCATGGCTTCTAGCAGCATAAGGCTATGTCCTAGGATGACCTGTGACCCCTCCACCTCAGACATTAAATGCCTGCTGGAGAAAGCTCAATATTGCCAGGAGAATTTGCTGTTCCTTCTAGCCAACACCTGATGATAAGTTTCCTGACCTCTCTTTCTTAAAACATTTACTAAAAATGGCTTAGCCTTGTGAATATGTATCTCTTATAACAAGAGAACTATCTTTCTTAAGGACCTTTTAAACTAACCTTCCCACAGAAGACAGCCGTACAAAGTGAATATTAGAAGGATAAATGATAAATTGATATAGATTTATACATATATAAAATATATGTAGTCTTTGTGCATATGAATGTATGTTTATATACACACTTAAATTTATACATGTATTCTATGTATTATGTATCTATATAATTTATTTTATGTATTTACATTATAAGTTTTACATGTTATACTTACAGACATATATATTTATACATATATACATATACTAGAAACAACCATGAAAATGAGCCTTGAGAAGCCAAGAACTTACTTTGAAATGTAATCATCAGAAAGCACAGGGTCTTTGCCTGCCAGTCTCTATGGGAGGATGGAATCCTAATTTTGATAACTGACAGCTAACAAACACAAATGGCTTGTTCTCATTTACACTGACCAACTTTGTGATTTTTCACTTCTCTTATTCTATTGAGCTCCTGATTACCTACCCTTCACTTACATTAAATGCCCAGTCACCTCTGCACAAATAGGAATGGGGTTCAGCTCTTTTCCTTACTGTCAGTGTTTAATGAATGAAATCTGCTTTTAGTACCTTAGTTAATATCCATTTGTGCTTATCTTTAACACTGGTGGAAATGAAAAATGGTAGTCACTTTGGAAGACAGTTTGGCAGTTTCTTACAACAATGAACTCTTACCATATAATCACGCTCTTTGGGATATATACAACAAAGTAAGTTGCAAACTTGTCAACCCCAAAACCTGCACATGAACTTGGGAACAGCAAAGATGTTCTTCAGCAGATGAATGGATAAATAAACTAATACATTCAGACAATGATATATGATTCAGTGCTATAAAGAAACAAACTATCAAGCCCTACCTTAAATATATATTACTAAGTGAAAGAAGCCAATCTGTAAAGGACACATATTGTATGGTTCTGGAAAAGGCACAACTATAGAGACAGTAAAAGGACAAGGGTTTCCAGAGATTAGAGAAGAGGGAGGGATGAATAAGCAGAACATGTAGGATTTTTGGAGTAGTGACTCTGTTCTGAATGATATTCTAATGGTGGATACATGTTATTATAAACTGGTACAAACCCGTAGAATGTACAACATCATTTATATGTATGAAGTCACCAAGAAGTTTTGTAGGATTAAAATTCATTTTACCTATTTGCCATAGATCATTATATCATGATTTTCAGTCTGTCTCTCTCACAGGCAACAGTTCAACTAACCAAGAAAAAATATTTTTAAAATGTTAAAATAAATTAAAAATGTACAAATTTAAGTATTCTAGAGTCAGCTATAGTATGTCCATGTACACCAGAATATAAAGGAAATGGAACAGTGATCAACATATGCAATACATTCTCTCTTTATCTCTTGCTGTGCAATTTAATCTAAACATTTATTTTTTTTTTGTAATTCCATCACTGATGTTTCCTTAACCAGTGTGGAACTTAAAGTCAAGGCAATATCATTTTCATTTAATATAAATATATCAACATCTTCTATAATGCACTTAAAAATATGTCCAAGTTTAAAGGGAAAATAAATGTATACTACAGCATCTTACTCGGGCCACCACTAGCTACTTGGCGAGAATAGGTGGAGAGGGCTGTGGGAAAGCCCAGCAGAGAGTTAGGCCTTCAATAGGCTTTAAATAAGTGCTCGGCTTGAAGCTCAGATGCCATGTTAACAAGTTTCAGCTTGTTTTTGACCAAAGTTACCTTCCATTTAAAGCTCAACGTAGTGTAAGTATTTGTTTACAGCTTTGGTAGACTAAGTGCCCCAATCTATTTAAATTTCAGTATTTTGTTTATATAATGAGAGTTTTATTACCTACCTTTTCCATAAAATATTTTCCAAATTATATGCTAATCATCTATAGATACAAAAGATTGCAAAGATAATTTTAAAAAAGAAAATAGCATTTAAAAACGTAGAATGTAGAGTTCTTCCTAATTTGACCCATTAACGCATTCACATTCTCACACTTGATGGTGGTCTTTGGAGCTCACAGATCATGTTTTTGAAGTTATAGATGAAGAAGATACTAACTCTCCATGTGAATTACCTCCTTTAAACAACTGAATCATCTGGCAGATCTAGTGCCTATGGATTTAGCTTCTCTCCTTCAAATCATGTTTTATTAAGGACCACAGAATCCTTAAAACTACCAATAAATTTCTTAAAACTTACTTGGCCATAAGATACAAAATCAAATTAAAGCATATACGTGAAATCAGTGAAACAATGACGCAAATGCTTTCCCTTTGTTTCCCTTTGGCAAACACGCGGTGAAATCAAAGTACATGTCTCCTCATTGACCCACACAGCACAGCCGTGCTACCAGGACACTCAGAGCTGCTGAGGCTACTCGGCCAGAAGTGCAGGAGGCCTTGGCAGTGAAAAGCAACATTTTGCGTATTTGTACTGTTCTCGTGGCAGTGACAGCTGCTGAGACAGATTTCAAAGTTGTTTACACCACCAGTTAACCACGTATTTCTATCCTTGGCACTTCTTTCGATAATAGCAAATGCCAGCTGTTCATTCGGACCATGAAGGCAGTGTATAGAATTGCTTCCACCCCCAATAAATAAGAAACAAGTAACAGTGGCAGGAAGTAACATCTAAGCTGAGATGGGAGAGAACCAATCCCCCCCCACCCCCAAAAAAAGTGTTCTGTTTACACTTCCAACTAGCACATCAATACTTTTGGCTCACACTTTATCCAAAATGTCATGCCACTACTAATCTTTTCTGAAAATACAAACAAAACTGAAAAAAAACTCTGCTAATAGCCTGGAGGATGTGCTGTCTGAGGGGCCTGGATGGATTTCAGTATATTCCTTTGAGTGCCAGAAAATATCAATATCCTATAAATCTTTGTAGTCAATGTAGAGTGGTTCCTATCCAAACCTTGCTGATTCCATCCAAGTTTTAAAAATACTGTGATTATTATATAATTAAAAATCCAGTTAATGGGGAAAAGCAGCTTTTTAAAATAACGGGGGCATGTGGGAAAGACCTCGATAGAGGAGCCCATGTGTATATGGATTCTTTCTTACTCAGCACAAACATGGCACTGATAAAAATAGAGAATGGCATCCTGTCTAGCTAAACCTTAAAACACTTATCTACTATTATAAGACTTCCATAAATATTTAATAAGCTTTTGGTTCCCCTTTTAAAAATATTTTTTCATACTTTTTATCTTTTTTATTTAAAGTAGACATAAATATATTAGCATAACATTGAAAAAATCCATTTTCACTGATCAATAAAAGAAGAAAAAAATCAAGTTTAACTTCCCAGTTGGTTTTGAGTTCTATACTGGAAGTACATGTGCTTCTCATTATTTTGATACAGTTTCATAAAGCACATTACAATATTTGTTCACATCAACATTTGAACTGACAAACATTTTGAAACGTCCCTATCTCTAATTATATAAGATTTTGGTAGGCTGCCTATCATTAAATGTTAAATGTCAATCCTAAATAGAGGAAAATGATTGACTATTTTTCATTTTTTCTAACTCTAGGTTATATTTCATTTCATACTTTATTAAAGGAACATGTATACTACAGAGATGCAATTAAACAATGAGCCAGTGGCCCAATAATATGAACAGCTTCTTATAGAATGACTGTGCTACTCATTTAATATGTTTTAAATTTTGTTCTAGTTTAAGATGCATTCAGGAAAATAGGAGAATGTATCATAATGCTTGTTCCACATATGGGATTAAAATTAGATTATATTTTTAAAATCTACATAAATGTCTGAGTTATGACAAATGGAGTGCTTTTCACTCCAGTTATTTTCTACCAGGTCGTTGGTTACTCTTTCTTTGTGTTTTATTTTCTTAGAAATTAACCAATTCTTTTATTTCATAGGAGCCAAACACTAAATTCTCCCAATACCCAGTTCGTTCTTTCTTCTCTTTAAAACATTTATTCATTTCATACGTATACCATTTTCTTCCCTTCAGAATTGAAAACTTGCCTTTGGTTTTACAAAAACTATCATATTACATTTGGAAGGTAAAAGATTCTCCACCTAAATCATCTTATTCCCATCAATTATTTTTTATAGATGTTCAAACAATTCTTCCTCTCTGCCATGTATACCCCTCCTCCAGCCTCTTAGAACAGTAACATTTCTAAAGGTTGTATTCTTTACATTTGCAAGCATACAGACTTCAAAGCAATTGGTTTTAAATGTCCCTAATACTACAAATGTAAAAGCAATACTCACATATTTCGTGCAATAAGAAATGCCAACAGTCAGATGGTGCTCTTGTCGAACATGTCATACAATCCTGGCTCATAGAAACATGAATGGTTTTGAGACTCTTGAGGTACAGGCTTAGCACCCTATATTCAAGAAGGTTTACATGACCTTTAAACATTTTTACCAATGATGTGGGGTTTTTTTCTACCAATTTCTCTTTAGCAAAACTATTTTGAAAATGAGACAGTCAATATTTTGTATTGACTAGAGTTTACTAAATCCATATAGTTTTGAATTTTGATTCTCTTTTTTCTGAAATGATAGATTAAGATCTATTTTGTTAATGCCTCAAAGTTTGCACTTTGAAAATTGGAAATAAGGTTTTGTTCTGTTTTTGGTACATTTTTGTTCTTGTTTTCTCCCCACTGATCCTGTCTTTTGCTCCAGAGGTTCTTTGTTAGAAAGAGCTCACATGTATCTTGGAGAAATGTGAATTTCCACCTGGGGAATTTAATCTGTAGATACGGCATCAGGAAAACTCGTCTGTAGTTTCTTTGTTGAGAATGTTGAAATAACCTAAGTTTGTGTTTCTTTGCCTTCAGGTCAAAATCTGTGATTTTTCACTTTGTCTTTGGTTTTCTAATACTTTTGTATTCATGGTTTCTTTAGTCATATAACATTTCCTTAGCACCTAGTGCATAAGAGACAACTTACAGAAGACAAGTAGTGACTCTATAGCATCTTACTATGCCGATGGACAGTGACTGTAATGGGGTATGTGGTAGGGACTTGATAATGGGGGGGAGTCTAGTAATCACAATGTTGCTCATGTGATTTTATATTAATGATACCAAAATTAAAAAATTAAAAAAGAGAGACAATTTACATATATTATTTAAAAATTCATAACTGCCCTGCATTTTACATTTAAGGGCACTGAAACTCAGAGAACCTATGAAATTTTCCCTAAGGCATACAGCTAGTAATATAAAAACATGGCTTTGAATTCATACTTGTCTACTTCCACAGAGTATTTTTTCTCAACCTCACTACTTTGCTTTCTTGTTTATGATTACATTTTTTAATCTAAATTTAGTATGGAGAAAGGACCAGATTTAGGGGTAGGTGGTTGTAGGAGATTTCAGCCTAATCAGTAGTAATTAAGATTACATAACATATAGTCATGCATTATTGTTTATTAAAATAAAATATATATTTTGAAATGCAGTTGGACCTCCAGTTGATGAAAATTTTCTATTTTACTGGCTGAGTTAGAAAAAAAATTCACCATAAAACTCTGGAATTAGAATTAAGCATTTTTTGGTAAATCATGGGCTGGTTTAGCTATAATTATCTGTTCAATTGTGGCAAAGCTGAGGTCTAGCTTTAGTTTTCTTAAGTAGAGATTCTTCCTTAAAAGGCAGTTTTAAGAAGAGTGGGTTTTTTTCTTCAGTTGAGAAGTAGATGTGAATAATAAGCAGCTTTTTTTCCCTAAGAAAGATATAACTTGAGACCTACGTCATTTATTGAGATTTTCTCCTGTGTTAGCAACCCAAGGCCTACTTAACCCAAGAATTTCATGTGTTTTTCTGC
Source organism: Smutsia gigantea (assembly GCA_032199065.1). Classification (NCBI taxonomy): domain Eukaryota; kingdom Metazoa; phylum Chordata; class Mammalia; order Pholidota; family Manidae; genus Smutsia; species Smutsia gigantea. Next base: position 3,157 of record JAVSCE010003679.1, on the reverse strand, counting down.
TCATAACTTTCTTCCTTTCACACATAATTCTCTGGATATTAGTTCCTGAGGTCTTGGGCCAATCTAAGCCAAGAAATTTATGTATGTTTTTAAGGGACTTTGGTCTTATATTTTTTTGTGTTGAAATTACACTCAGTCACAAGATATTTCAGGCAAGAAACACACTATAGTGCATACTAAAATCAGGTTGATAATCAATACTTGATTAAAGTGGAAATTGTAGGCATTCCTTGGAATCATTGTTAGGCCCCAATAATACCCAGGTCTCTTATTATCAAGGATAGTTAATGTCAAAGATATTGCTAGAAAAGATTTGTAATATATTGATGGAGGCAGAAAGGATAGATAAAAGCATATACCTGTTACACTGATACTGAAGTTTGTATCAGTCTCCTTAGGGAAAAATTATGAGTGCATCAGTCCATGAAATCCTTTCAGGACAAAACAAATGATAGATTTCATCATGGCAGATCAGCAAGTAATAGGTAAATAGACATAGTCAGCAACCAGAGGGGGGCATATTACAGACACTTAACCTCCCTATAAGCTTCCTCTAGTGACCATTATCATTCAGTGGTCTGGTGCACTTCCTGCACTGTAACAAATAATGGGAATTTTAGTACAATTAGTTGAATCAAGGAAATAACAAAAGGTAGTCCGGATCAAGAGTAAAGAACATCAAGATGATATCAAGTGTCTTTCCAAGTTAGAATTTTAAGCAGAGCATGAAACTTTCTATTACTATTAATACTATTTTTAACAGTTTCTGTTGCATTCAGTTTTCTGTGCAAAAAATATGCAATGTTCTTTTCCATAGAACTTTATGCTTTATGAAAACTTGAGTTTTTCTCATAAAAAATAAATCTGATGGCTTTAATGTGAATATATGAAAACATATCTGATGTCTAAATAAAAACAAACTTGAAATTTAATGCATTAGAAAATGAAGTTTATATTTGAAATTTTTAAAATGAGTTTTCATTTCTCATTCCCATATACCAAGTGTATCTTGTAAATAATTTGTGGCTTTCCTTTAAGGATGTGACTTAGGTTTCAAATATCATGAACTTTTGTTTGAAATGTCACCACTACCGAATGGATTACTGAAACTCAATTCATAAGCCATGATTATTCCATTTGTTCCAAGAATGTAGAAAAAAGACAGCTTGATTTTGTAAAGCTAGACTACTGAGGAGCAAAATAGCTATGCTTTAGCTCATGATTTTATTTAAATGGAATCATCAGTTAGAGAATAAGCAAATCAGACCATGTCTAAAAGGATGGCCTCAAAAATATTCACTTCCGGGCACCCTCAGAACACCAGCTGAAGTAATTCTCATAGAAGGCCAGGTTTATATCCTTGGAGGGAGCTGTTGCTGATTGTCCTTTCCTACTGCGCACGATGGCATAATGACCTCAACGTGTTCATGAGCTGGATGTGCGGTACATCTCAAAGACTAATGTGGTAAGATTAAAGGGGCAGCCTGAGAATAAAGTGAAATCAAAGAGTTGTCAAGGCCTCAGACTTTACAATTTCACAATATAGTAGAGGAAAATCAAAGTGATTGTTATCCATGCTTTGGCACACATGTATATTTAATAGGAATATTTTCCCCCTTACACATAAACACACTAACAACTATTATACATCAGCTTAGTATAATTTAGCATTACCCTGCTTACCTACTGATTTATTAACTACAGAAAAAATATGGATACATTTAGAATGTTTCAAGCAACATTTGAGGTTAACTCAATTTATATTGATTACATCTTACTCTAAGTAACTAAACAGTAAGAATGGATCAAGTGAGATCTAGAGAGGTTTTTTAGTGTTTACAGGAGTAAAAGTATGAAGAAGGGTGGTATAGGGAATTGAAGCCATTAATTAAACATGTCATATCTTCCAGCTAGCAGAATTGAGAATCTTTTTAAATATAAAAAATCTACTTGATGTGTGATGGAGTACATGGAAAAATTACCTAACCAGCATTTGGTATTGTCAGTGTTTTAAATTTTAGCCATTTTAATAGGTATGTAGTGGTTACCTCATTGCTGTTTTAATTTATGATTCCATGATGATGTATGATGTGGAGCATCTGCCAACATTTATTTGCCATCTGTATGCCTTCTTTCCACACAATCTTAAGGTTCTTGAAAGAAGGTCAATGGCTTTCTATGAATCATGGAAAGTAGGACAAGTTCCTATATTGGAAAAGTGAGAAGCCAAGAAATACCTGAACATAATAAAGGTTGTTTAAAGTTATTTTTAAACATAAAAGGACAGAGATTCAAGAGGGCAGCATGAGAGGTGAGACAGAGAACTCCTCCCAAAACACACATAGTGTGACAATATAGTTAATACAACCAACCCTAAAACAGCAACAGGAAAGAAGGCTGTACCAGACTGCATACAGACCTCACGAACAAAGCAGACCTCACAAAACAAGGTAACGTACAAAAGCCTTGATCCAGGGGGACCCAAGCCCTCTCCCTGCCCAGGTCACAGGCGGGAGGAAGAGAAATGGAGTGGGGGAGGGGGTGGAATCCTGGGACTGCTGAACACCCAGCCCTGGAGATCTGCTTTGCGAGCAGAAATCTACACTGTGTGGTGCTCTGGAGGATGGGGAGCTGGGACAGGCAGAGTGCTTGAGAGACAGATTCCAGCTGTTTGTGGAGAATGGGATCCACATCCAGCCGCTCTGGGACAAGGGAAAGGCAGGCGGTCTGAGAGGCTTCCTAGCAGCGAGAGGGCTACTGAAGGCACAGGATTTGCACAGAGCTTGCTGTGTGGGAAAGGGAGAGGGGGAGAAGGTTGTCTGGGCACGCTCTGTCCAGCAGATTGGGAACTTTGGGGAGCTTCAGGCGCTCCATCCCCCTGACTGGCTACCCAGCTCTGAGGCCCCCCACTGTGATGCGTAGCCTGCTGAGCCTTCCTCCTGGCCTGACAGCACCGGCTCGCAAACTGGCAGTCACTGCTCTGGTTCAGGCCAGCCAGAGGGAGGTCCCCCCTACAACAGCTAGACACGCCAAGCATAGAGTCTTACACCTGTGTGCTCAGCCCACTGATTGTGATACCGGAGACAGGCAGGGCAGATGGGAGTCAGGAAACAGATCTTTCCTCCCCTCAGGCACCAGCTCCACTGCCCAGTGACCC